>MBAC02007659.1:0-18174 GCA_001712635.2 Nothophytophthora sp. Chile5
CATGGCCAACTTCTTCGTGACTTCCAGCGCCAGTCGATTGTGACGCGCCTGGGCGACCAATCGACCAACCGACGACCTCGTCGAACGAGCTGCTTGCTAGCTTGCTGTGCACTAGGATTCCCGTATTTTTCTTAATAAAACCAGTTCGATAAGCAACGACGGAGCAAATGAAAGGCGCGTGAGCGTTCAGAAGGCACTCGACGGCACAGGCTTCCAGGGTTCAGCATGACTGACGTCCGCCTGTTTTCCATACATGCTCCCTCTTCCAATCATGGTGACGACCGAGCGTCAAGTGTCGGGTGGTACCCATAGCGATACTTATAGACAAGTGGCAAGTCGCGACCCCAGCGCGATCTATTCCAAGCGTCGAAGACAGCCAGAAACTTTCATTCCCACCATGTTCCGCCCTTCTTCATTTGACTGTCGCGTTCTTATTCGACGGCTCCGAACCATTCAGTCGTATGGTGCTTGTCTGTCGTGGCGCTGCAGTGTACCTAGCGAGCCACCCTCTGTTTTCCACTGGCGATAACGCAATCTGCCGAGTCCTCTGCAGGCGAGATGTCCGTCTCGCCCGTGGCAAAGCGACGGCTGCGTCGCGCCGCGCCCGTGATCGCGTCGGCCACCGTGGTGATCACGCTCGTCCTCTGCCTCATCATTGCTAAGGCCAACGACGTCTACACGGGCGGTCTCACGTGGCCCTACTTCTCCGATTTGGGGCGAGGTAACACACTGCTACAGTCGAGTCCTCAGAAAGCTTGACTGTTGATGGATGGGCTGACCTTCGTGTGCACGTCGTGGCCTCCAGATTCGCCAGGGTACGAGGTCTTCTGCGTGGGGCTCTCGATTGTGGCGATCGCGCTGACTGCCACTTGGTACTTCAATTACCAATTCCAGTGCTCGGCATCGACCAAAGCCATACAACTCGGCCACGTCTCGCGCGTCGTCGGATGGATCTCCACAACCTGCATGGTGATCGGCATTCTCTCCACCATTGGCCTACCAATCCTCGTACGAGAGAGATGTTGCAAGCCTCGCCCTATGACCACTGCTTCCTTCCTTGACGGGGTTTGACGCCTTCCACTCGTGATGTTGCTGCCATCCAGGCCTTCTGCAGCACGGCGTCGTGTCCTTCCGTGCACAACAACGCGGCCTACTGGTTCTTTCTGCTGGAAACCGTCGCCGTCCTGCTCAATGTACGTCTCGCGTCTCGTACTCCTTCCTGGTTCTCATCCGGTTGGATCTTCACTGACCTTGTTGCTCTTTTTGCTGTGTTGAACACACAGACTTGGGTCAGCCACCGACTCGTTCGAAGTGCCGAGCGCTCGAAGGCACGCGTCGGAGCCGTCCAAGTAATCTGCGATCCCGAGGAGACCGATCTGGACGTGATCATCACGGCTCTGCGCCGTACCTTCCGCATCCAAGCGGTCTGCACCGCCTTCTTCTTCGTGGCCTTCCTCCTGTACTTCCCCATCGGCCTCGCCGTCATCCAACCGTTCAAACGACTCACCATCGTCCAGGTACTTCCTCTGAAGGAGAGATTCGCGAAGCCATCAGCTTACAGCTTGTCTGTTACCCTTGATCTAGTGCTTGGAACGGAACTTGGGCGAGATCTACTGCACTGTCACTATGAAATACGACGCCGTGGACACCAAGCTCTGGAATTATGGTAAGCTTACGATACACCGACTCCGTGCTTCTCCCGATGTTCCCTGGCAATGACGCTCTTTTGCTGACCGATGTCTCTCACAACAGAAGACGACTACTCGGCCACGCAGATGCGAGCGGCGGCGCAACTGGCCTGCATTTTGACGCTCGTGGGGTATTCCATCTCCTTCTTGTCGCATGACGTATTGGTCGACCGCGACCGCGTGGCCACGATGGAAACTCCGATCGAGACGCCCAACACTGGCAGACACTTCTGCGCCATCCCGATCCTCGCGTCACCTGGCCGGGATTAGTCGACGGTGTCTAGCCATCTTCTCGCCCACCAGAGTAGCGAATATAAACCTCAATGCACCACTCCAGCAACTCTCGCCCGCACTCAACTGCCACACCCTCGTGCTGCAAGCTCAATGACACCGTTGGTCAGCCACTCAGCTATCCAGCACTCGCACTAACTTGCGTACTTCAAATTCGGTCTTCAGGCGTCTGCGATAGGAAAGCGCGACACGAACCAAACTGGTTCAACCCGTACGAGCGAGGGCGATGGACCACATCGCTCGGCAACAAGCGGCAGCACCAGACTGGTAAAGACGAGCTCCAGCCCAAGCCGATGAAGTCCGGTCCGTCGTCTAGTGCGCCGACGCTAGCGTCGGCCGAACCATTCGATGCGAGGCTGCGCCACGTCTTTTCCTTCCGCGCGGCAATCCCAGTGGTGAGTGAGTGATGTGTAAGGTGTGCTGATGAACTATGAGGCAGTACTGGGCTCACAAGATTCGCGCCATTTGTTGGGCGGTAGCTGAATGAATATCTGTCGTCGATCCTGATCGATGACGATAATCCGGGCTTCCTTTTGGACTGGAAGGTGGCAAACGTGAACGCGTTTGTGGCTGCGGCGAACGGTCCGAACCTGGCTCAAGCGCCTCCGTGGATGCGGACGTGACCCCCACAGATCACAGCCGACTCATTCACCGATGATCTCTTTCATCAGCTTCAGCAAGTGGCAGGAGGTCACTGTGGGCGTGTGCTGCTGGCGCCAAATAGAATGGACCAGTTCGTCGGCATTGCGGGAACACTGATGGCCCTACAGAATGACGATTTCCTGCAAAATACCGCGCAGGTGGCGCTGCCGGTGGTCAACAATGTCGAGCAATACCTCGTCACGACGTATTATCTCATTTCCAAGAAAGCGCAGCGATCGCAACCGAACAATCTTCCACCGAATCTTCGGAACGAACAGCCAATCCGTCGGCTGTTCATTTGATGCGCGGTGGCGCTGGAGCAGACAGCGATGAACGACGAGCACGCGCTGCGCTTACCACGAGATCCTTCCTACAAGATGCGAAAGAAAGATGTTTTGAAATACATCCCACTGCGTAGCACTGGTACGCAGCCGCTCGATCTGTTGTCGCGGGGTTGAACAGCGGGCGCTTTCACCGTCGAAAGCTCGGGCGATCGCCCCCCATCTCTCCAGCAACGTCCTTGCGCTTGATTGAATAGGATAATAGGACAGTACAAGGCGGTCGAGGATCCCCTGCTCACAACTGACCTTCACACCTCTTTCCACCCCTGATCGAGCATGACATCGGCGTATGGGCTTAGACGCTTCGAAGCGATCAGCTTGTCCAGTCGCCGATGCAGCGAGTAGCCGCGTAGAGCGAGCTCTGTGAATCGAACGAGTGTCACACATGGACTGGCAAGCGCGCGCTTCGTGCTGCCGGAAGCGTTGGCAACAATTCCCAGGAACGCGACATCGCACCACAACGCATCTTCCTCGATCTTCGAGGATGGAACCGCGCGCTCAATGCGGCTCCACAACTGCCTGTAGGTGCGCGCAAGCTTGGCCTTGTGGCTCCCGTCTGACTCGGAGCTGCTAGTCGCCATCTGCTTCATCTCTGCAACCACCGATTCGGCGTCTTCTCGTGCCGTCAGCACACTGCCAGCTCGCGTATCGTGCCCTGCGGCTTCCTCTCGTCCCTGACTCCCCTCGACCAGCTTCTCAAGCTCGTCGACAACTGCGATGATCTCGCTCGGGTCGTACTTGCACATCCTCTCCACCAGACCCCACTGGGCGTCAGTGCACTTCGATGGTCTTGGGGGAATCTTGTGGCGATCTTTCGCGTGATATAACACCGCCGGAGGAGGGGACTTCAGAACTCCTCCACCGTGGTCCACCTGATTCGACAGAGGGACCGTGCCCGAGTGAGGAGCTGTGGAATCTGGGGTTCCGTGCCAACGGTGAATGCTGCGGCCCCGTGGGGAACATGGCCACTGTGGGTTTACATCTAGCATATCGTCCCTCCGCTTCCCTTTTCTCGAAAGGCCCTGATACTCAAGGCGTCAGTTAAATCAATGGCAACCTCAGCTCACATTCCCCACCTAAATGAGGTGCATGACGCCTGCGAGTTGATCTCGCAGCTCAGCGAGCTCGAACGTGGAATTGGAGCCGGTCGCGGCGAGCGAAGACCTGGACGACGACTTCGGCCGACAGCTCCGCCACCGAGAACTGCGCTCGCTCCGCTGCGAGACTCGTGTAGTGCACTGGCCGGACGACGGCCGCCGCTCGAGTGCAGCGGGTGTAGCTGTAGCCCAGTCGATACGTAAGCTGCTGCACCCGATCTGCTCCACGGTTGGTCTCATCCACCAGCACCGCGTTGTGTGTGCGCACGTTGGTGCCTTGGATCCCGCTATGAACCATCAAGAAGTAGTCGGAGTGCTGTGAATCGTTCGTGCCAGCAGCTGGCCGACCGCAGAGCGCCGTTTTCTGAGTCATGTAGTCGCGATGGCCGCTCTCATGCGGAATCCAAAAGTGATGCGGCTCTGGATCCTCGTGATACCGAGCGGAAGGTGGCGATTCCCATCTCGGCTCCGATCGCTGCCGTTCCGAAGACCGTCCTCGCGACAACCGCGGCCGCACATGGCGCGACCATGAAGGAGCGGGTGGGGAACATCTAGGTGGCCTGCGCTCGAAACTGCAGCTGCGTCGCAGGTGTCGACCCCGTTCTTGACTCCGATCGGAGCTTTGCCCATGCTCGCGACTATGATTTCATCACATCGAGCCCATGTCTTCTTGCTTCCTCACTGATACTGATGCGGGGAATTCCGACCGCAGCCAGGATATTGGGCTCCGAAAATTGACTTCCAAGACTTCATTCTCTCTCGCCCCACAACAAAGGCCCTCACCGCACTCCAAAGTCCCTTCTGATAGCTTCCCTTCTCTGGTTTGGCCGCACTCATGGGCTCCAACGGTCGGTTCCTCGTCAACTGCCTTCCCAGTCGGGATGGTCTCACTGAGAAACCCAAGCAACGGCGTCATCAAACGTTTCCTTCGTCCAGGGACGAGAGAGGTTGGGACGAGTCATCCCGTTCTCCAGAGTCTCACGGATAATGAGAAGCTGTTGGCCTCCCCTTTGACCACTCTCCAAGACGCTGAGAAGCCCGCAGTCCACCTCCCCAAGATGAACTTCACACCGTGGGCGTTGCTCGTGTTCGCCGCTGTCGCTGTTGCCAGCACAGGAGCCGCCATGTGCGACATCGTGGCGCTCTCGAGACTGCTGGTGAATGGAAATGTGACCACTTGCAGCCGGAAAACCGGCTACAATCTCGCGAGCCTGCCTGCCCCGACGGACGCCCAGATATCCGCCCTCTGCGGCAGCGACACGTGCATGGCCGCAGTGACTACAGTCACGCAGATCGCTCCGCACGAGTGTACTATTGGGTCCCTCCGCCTCTACGCCGACGTGATTGACCCCCTGAAGCAGCGCTGTGGATGCGCGTCAGGGTCGATGAGTACCGTTGGATCAGGATCCAGCTCCTCCGTGGGCGCTATTGTGATCATCACGTCTGGTTCCGGGTCCGACTCGGCTGCAGACGTTGGCATGTCTGGGTCAGCGGGTACAGCCTCGGGATCGGCGGCGGTGTCTCCGGCCAAGACCGAACCTCCGAAGACGAGTACTCCACGTCCACAGCCCACTACATCCACCCCCAAGCCCACTTCTGGAACTGGCAACGCTGGAGTTGGCGCACCCGCTCTGTCGACGCTCACTGCTGCTCTGGTGCTGGCCACGGCGGTTGGTGTGATCTTGTAAGGAGTCCAGACGGAAGAGAGCAGTTCTGCGCGCAATCAGTTGTTAACACCACGACAAGGGACAATGCAGATACGTGGTGGGTACTTCCGATTGAACCTCGCTGTTTGCAGGAAACCTGCGATAACAGCCCCGTTCACCGCCGCAAGCCCCTTGTCCTCCCTTCAGCCAATTCATCCATGTTGTAGTGAAGGCTGCATCATATTTCATGTTCACCTCCCGTACATTGTCGCTCTAAGCGTTCGAGGAGTCATGCTGGAGCTGGATGAGCGCCACTTCCGTGCGGTCGATCGCTGACTGCACGCGCTCCGTCTGGAACGCATCGGCGGTGAGCATTAAATAGGGTTCGCCCTCCATTTCGAGTCGCAAGAACCCAGCTTCTTCCAGCAGGTCGACAGCTCCCGGTACAGCCACCAATTTGCTCTGGATGGCCGCGTTCGACAAGCGGATCTTGCGGAACTTCTCCTCCTACAGTGGCAAAGCAAGCAATCAAGCAAGCACAAGGGGCAATCAGCAGATAGCTCAATAGGTAACCGATGGGGTCCCATCCTCCCACCTGCGGGTTTTGCACGACGTTGCTCAGGATTTTGGCGAGCGTCTCGGCCGCAGTGATCGCACGCGGCGGGTCCTGTCGAAGCAGCACGTACACTGCGCCATTCTCACTGGGATTGTGAGGTGCTGCGACCGCAGGAATCGCTGGAAACGGCGCTGGAGGCGGCGAGAAGTTGCTGCTCGCTGATGGAGGCGGTGGGGGCACCTGACCCGCTCCAGAGCCGATGGAATTCATGGCAGAAGTCGCTTGCGTTGAGGAAGAGAAGGTCGCCGCGTAGGGGTTGAAGCCCATCTGCTCGTGCGCCTTCTGCAGCTCACGAGCCTTCACCTCTTCGTTGGACAGCACGGTGGGCGGTGGGCCTGCGACTGGCGGCGGAGCTGGCGCAGGCTCCGTGTACTGGAAACGTGTTTCCCTGTCCTCGTCTTGCTGCAGTCGCGCCTTCCGCGCGTTCGTCACGCGCTTCTCCCACGCGTTGCCACGCTGGTCCATCGCCTTTTGCTGCATCAGCACCCGTAAACCAACCCACACAATAGCCAGGCAGTGTGAGAACCCGTTGCCAACGCGTCGGTAGCTAGTAAATGCGAGCCAAGCGGACGAACAGACCGACCTGCAGCTCCCGTCGCCGCGCCTGCTCCTCCTCCGAGACAGGCGGAGGCTTGCTGTGGCCGAAAGAAGGCAGCTATATGCACACAACACGCGAAGAAACGTTAGCGGAATGTCGCGATCGTTAGACATCCGTGAAGCCTTTGCTCAGATGGAATGGATGTGAATGATCCCAGCGTAACAAATAACAGCAATGCAAAATATACTGCAATCATTTGAGTACAGTACGATAATCCACACCCACACGCGTACCTTTCTAGCGAAACCAGCGGGAGCCGCGGCAGCTGGAGGCGCCGATGCCGCAGCGGACTCCCCGCCGCCGAGAACGTTGCCGTCTCCGCGGAAGGCCGTGCGCTTGTTGGTCATCTTGGCGGCAGCCTGCTTGGCCTCCTCCTTCTTCTTCTTCAGCCAGTCCATCGCTGTTGCTGCGCTTGCTTTTTCGTCAAACAGAGGAAGCGTAACCCGCCGCGTACCCTCAAACAAACAGAAAACGGGGAACTGCAGAAATACGACAGAAGTCCACTAAATGCAACCAATTCAGTGGAAAAAAACACAATTTGTATTTTTCTGTTAAATTTGTGCATTCGGAAGCCCCTTGAAAATTTCGCGACTTAGTAACAGATCTCCTCATTTCCTCGTTGATCTCTCCACCCTCACTTTCCAATTCGCTGCAATGGCGTTCCCACGCTCCAGCACCTGCCGAAGACTTTCTGACGAGGGTGTTCCTCACTCACAGACATCCGACGACGAGAGTCAGCAGCTGACAAGTCGTCGCCGGCTGCACGACGATATCGTACCAGACTCGCAAAGTCGTTCTCTCTCGGATTACGCCTTTCCTCCACGCAAGCGCCGGCGGCAAACAACAGGATGGTCCGTGCTACGTAGTAGCGTTCGAGATGCTATGCAACAAGTTCGCGTTCTCGTGTTCGTTAACGTAGACGATCCCAAAGCATGTCTTGAAGTACGACTGGGTGCGGTTTTTCGCTGGAAGAAGATCGCGTGGATGGCGCTGTGGCAGTTCTCTAGAACCGACAGAGGCGACTTGGAGAACGTCTTGGATGCACTAAAGACCTACACGAAAGAAGACCTGCGCAAGGAAACTGATCGCGATGCCCGGGCTCGAAATGCAACAATCGACGACGGACGCGTTGATGAAATGCTTTCTCGCGTCGCAGCCCATGTCTTGTGCGGGCACGTCCGTGAATATCGTCCGCTGCTGGCTAAACTATCCACCGACCGCTGTCATCAACTTGCTGAAACGTTTGACGCGAGACGGCTGAACACGCTAGACCCAGCTGTTGACGTGTTGAACCCGAAACCATGGTTTCAATTTCGGACTCAAACGAATGCAGTCCGTCAGACGCAGTCGCTGCAAGCGCTTGACGGCTTCGATCATACTAGGACGTGTGCGTGTGATGAAAACGTGCACGAAAGCAAGCGCGAGGCGTTTGATACGAAGGCGCAGTGGGCAGCAGAACTGTCCAACATTACGGGCACAATCAACGTCCTAAAGTGCGATGCCACGACTCACGCAGACGACATTGACGCCGCGGCAGCATTGCGCAATGAAATCAGTTCAAAAGACAAACGGATGCTCCGACGCATGCGCAAGTACCGATTGTATCCAACTGCTGAACAGCGCAAACAACTTCTGCAATTTATGGGCACGTGCCGCTATACCTACAACCTGGCCGTTGCGCATTTTCGAGCAACCAACGTATCAAAGGCGACGACCTTAATAGATCTGTACGTGACGGAACTGTCTAAGATAGAGCAAGTGTATCCGGAAGGCATCGGTCCGCCACCAAAGTGGGCCTATGAGACGCCTAAGAAATTCCGATATAACGCGCTTCGCAAGTTCGAAACCAACGTGAAAAGCGCGTTCAGTAACAAAGCTAACGGCAATATCAGCAATTTCAACATCCAGTTCAAAAGCCGGAAGAGAGACGGGGGTTTCTTTACGTTTGGTGAAGTTGCAGACGCTGCGAAGATAACACACAGAAACGGCGAGTCAAGAACGATGCTGTCGATCACGAAGATGAAGAACATCCCTATCCAATGCGACCCCGGCCTCAAGATCTCTAATGAGATCCAGATCACCAACACCAACGGTCTTTGGTACACCGTGATCCCACGGTTCGTCCGTCCTAGTAACTACGTCAATCGGGGAAGAGCTGTTGCGCTGGATCCCGGAGTGAAAGCATTTATGACGGGAGTCGATCTCGACGGAAACGCTCTTCACGTTGGTCGTGGGACCAGAGAGCACTTGGACCGGTATCGAACTCGTATCGTGGAAGCACAACGGGAGATGGCCTTGATCAAGAACTTCAAGAGTCATCGTTCAGGCAGGCAGTGGCGAGCGTTTAACTGCGCTACAGCCAAGTTGAACAATTGCGTGAAAGATATGCATTATCAGACGTGTGCTTTCTTGACGAAGCGATACGATACCATCATCCTACCGATCTTCAGTTCGATGGACATGGTCAAGAAGAGCACCTCACGCAATCACACGTTCAACAGACTGCTACTGGGCCTCAAGCAGTACCAGTTCCGAAAACTCCTGCAGGCTAAATGCGAGGTCATGGGCAAGTCGTTAATCGTTTGCTCGGAGATGTACTCGAGTCAGACGTGCGGCCGATGCTCCAGACTCCATTTGAATCTCGGAAGTCGAGATGTGTTTGAGTGTCCTCACTGCCACTACACTGCCGGGCGAGATGTCAATGCGGCGTTCAACATTCTTCGATTCGTGTGCGCGGGGTCGCTGGCGGTCGACACCGTCTATCGATGATCGAGACCTCGCTTTCTTGAACTCGGGTTGCAGCGAGTTGTCGACAGAGCAAGCTAGGAATAGCTGGCTTTTGTTAGGAAAACTGTAACGGAACTGTGTTGAGGCAACTTAGCAAATGAAAAATTAGGTGATCAAAAAAGAGATGGAACAAAAAGAGGCAGCGCGACGCTTCCTTGCAAAAAACAGAGGAAGAGTGCGGTACGGTTCAGTTTGTCCCCCCTCAGCCACTTTTTTAGAAAAAGTGGGACTGGACGAATGTGTACCCTCTGTGAACCCCAAAACTAAATACCTGAGATATGCGCTAGATCTCTTCTGGTAAGAACGCCCTCAGCATATCGCAATCGCAAGTCCCCCTGCAGCGCGTGCCAGCCTGCAATACACACTTCTTCCAGAACCATCGCGAATACCAATTCTGTCAGGTTTCGTTTCATCCATAAATCTTATCTCGCTCGTCGCCAGCAGTTGATGGCATCGTTCAAACAGTAAACAGCACCGCTGAATCAGTTCCGAAGAAGCTGCGCCGCTCGCTCGTCGTCCCCATGTATGCGCCCGTGGCGTTATCCGCCGTCGACCCGGTGCGGATAAAGCTGTCGTTTCCGGCTGCGGATCGGTGCTCGATGCAGCAGCCGGGCTACAAACAGGAACACAGCGGCAATGACGCGGAATCCCGACGAACAGCGCGATGCGTCGTACTGAAGCGGGTGCTGATCGTGTTGTTCGCGCTTTCGCTGGCTATCGTCGCGGGCTTCCTGCTCTTCCGCTTCCTCCGCAGCGAACAGTTCGGTCGCGTCATCCGCTGGATCCAGACGCATGAGTTACTGGGCTCAGCCGTCTACGTGTCCTGCTTCACGACCTTGATCATTCTATGGTACGCCGCCATCCACGACTGGCTTGTGATCACACGAACGCTCTAAGCTAATGTGTGCATGTCTTGCGTACGAATAGCTTTCCATCCACGGCGTTTGAGCTGCTGGCTGGCTACATCTTCGGCTTCTGGCTCGGACTGGTGCTGGCCACACTCGGCAAGCTCGTGGGTTCCGTATTATCCTTCGTGATCGGCCGCTATCTGTGTCGAAGGCGCGTGCACGCCTACATGGCACGTGGCCATCCAGCACTACAGGGTTTCCAGTCACTATTGCGCAAGCGACAAGTGCTGGTGGTCTTCCTCACTCGCGTGGCTTTCTTCCCCATCGCCATCAAGAACTACGGGCTCAGCGTGCTGGACGTGCGGTTCCCCGTGTACTTTGCGGCGGCGCTGCTCACCGGCCTTCCCTTCTCCATCATCTGGGTCTATTCAGGCCACGCCGTGGAGAACCTCACGACACTTCTGTCGAACCCCGCGGCCTCGCAACACGGCACCGAAGCCGTGCTGCTGCTTGTTGGAGCCGGCAGCGCGTTGTTGCTGCTGTTCTTCGTCGGATTCTACACGCGCAAGTACGTCTTGGCACTCGCCGAGCAGGAGAAGGCTGCCGGCCCAACCACCGCTACCAGCTCCACGGCTCTGGACGATGCGGCACTGGTTGCAAACGCCGTATGAACGCGAACCGATCAATAGCGAAGACGAGCGTTAGACATAGGAGGGAGTAGTGTACATATCTGTGAGAATTGCTGCTAATTGTGTTTGTCTGTGGGCTGTTATCGTTGCGTTGTGGGATACGTCGGTCGCAGGAAGAGCAAGTGCCATCGAATTGCTATAGCGGCTGCTCCTTTGATGGCGCCAGCATCGCCTTCCAGTTCGTTAATGGACTCCCGAGATCCGCTTGGGTCGATGAGGATGGGGTGGAAAGACGACAACTACCGGATATGGACGTCTTCCTCGGGACGGATGAGGAATTCAAGGTGCTCCGGTTCCAGATCCTCTCTTCCGCCTTGGAAGCCGCTTGGATGGACTGAGTAGTCAACCAGTGGCACTTGCGCTCGATTGGCAAGGCCGTTCGGGTGGTGAACTCGCCCGTCTTCGACGCTGCGGCTTGGTCAGCTACTCGCTGCCTCTACTGCCTCCCACGCCTGTCGAGAGGGGGATGACACCGCGGATTCGGCCATATCTGCCACTCGTTCGGCATGAGGCAAGCCGAGGGAAGCAACCGAGAGCGTGTCGAGGCCTCGTCGAAATCCACGGCCACCCCAGTCGTTTGCCTTCGTCGCCCTCTCCTCATTCGTCATTCGGTTCTGCCCCGCCCAGCGCAGTTCGATTCTTCCGGCTTTTGATCGCCGTCCTTTGAGTTTTCGAGGAGCATGGGTTCTTCGCGTCGACTCAATCGCAACAGCAAGCACAAGCCGTCCAGCGGTCGCACGCCGACGGCAACGCGGGCCACGGACCTGGCTGCCTCCATCTCCAGCGTGGCCAGCGAGCCCACGCCCATGCTGGAGTCGTCTCTGGCCAGTTCCTATCAGAAGCACGTGCTGCGTCGTCACCACCAAAACCGCGGCTCTCGACATCACGACATGGCAGCAGGACGACCTGGAGGCATCTCGGGCCCTCGAGACTCGCCATTCACGCCTAAACGACCGGTTGGCGCTGTGTCTGAGCTCCACGTGACCTTCCGCCACCTCTCGCTGGCTGTGGACGTCCCTGTGTCGCCTGCAGCGGCGGCGGCCGCGGCTCAAGCTGCGTCAGGCCACATTAGTCGCGAAACGCTGGCGTCCAAGCAACTGCCGACGCTGCCCAACCACGTGCGAGGCATCGTGGCTAAACTCACGGCCGGGAAGGCCACAGTCCGTCGTCAGATCCTCAAGAACGTCACGGGCGCCTTCACGCCTGGCTCCATGACGCTGTTACTCGGTCGCTCTGGCTCAGGCAAGTCCGTGCTTCTCAAGCTTCTCAGTGGCAGGTTCAACGTCAGTGATAAGGGCGTCAGTCTGGGCGGCGAGGTCACATACAACGGTCTCGCTCGAGACGAACTGCTGTCGCGACTGCCACAATGCGTGGCTTACATCCCACAGCAAGACATGCATCTGGCCGCCTTGACCGTCAAGGAGACGCTGGACTTCGCCTTCGAATGTTGCGCCATCAACGCCGACGCGAACGCTCTCGTCAATGGGAATGGTCACAAGTCGCCAGCTCAGGACGGACCGTTGGCGCTCCCGGCCGCCTATCTCGGCGGAGAGCGAGATCCCGTCACTGTGACGCGAGAACTCGGACTACTTCGCTGTCAGGGCACGATCGTGGGGGGGACACACATCCGCGGAGTCTCTGGCGGCGAAAAGAAGCGCGTGACGACCGGCGAAATGGCTTTCGGACCACATGCCGTGTCACTTATGGACGAAATCACCACGGGCCTCGACAGCTCCGCGGCTTTGGACGTCGTGAGTGCGCAGCGTCGACTGGCCAGACAGCAACGGCAAACGGTGGTGGTCTCCCTACAGCAACCCGCGCCTGAAGTCCTGGCGCTCTTCGACAATGTACTGCTGCTAGCGGACGGGGAAGTATTGTATCATGGACCTCGCGCCCAAGTCCAAGCGTATTTCGAAGCGCTGGGTTTCGTCCGCCCGCCATCCCGCGATCTTGCCGACTTCCTGTGTGATTTGGCGTCTCCGCAGCAAATCCGATACGAGCGTTCGCATGCGCCGATGCCTGGAAGACGTCGTCATCCTCGAAGTGCCAACGAATTCGCGGATTTGTGGGTCATGTCGCCTATGTACATGGCGATGGAAGAAGAGCTGGATCGACTGGACAATGATGATCTGGCTTGCAGTCGAATGCAGCGTAAAGCTGGCGAGGCTGGAACGCTCTCAGACGATCAGGAGAAGCTGCTGAGTGTCCCCAAGTTTCGCCAGAGCTTCACACGCAGCACGTGGACCGTGATGAAGCGGCAGACGCGCCTGCTGATCCGCAACAAGAGCTTCTTCCTGGGTCGCACGGTATTGGCTGTCCTGGTTGGGCTGCTCTTCGGATCCGTGTACTACGGCATGGACCTCGCCGACGCCCAAGTGACCATCGGGATCGTGTTCTCGGCCACTTTGTTCCTCGGCCTGGGTCAATCCGCCACACTTGGACCGTTCTTCCAGGCTCGAGAGGTGTTCTACAAGCAACGCGGCGCCAATTTCTACCGCACGTCCAGCTACGTCTTGGCTTCTTGTGCGAGCCAATTGCCGCTGGCGGCCACAGAGAGTATGCTCTTCGGCACACTCATCTACTGGCTCACAGGGCTCGTGTCCACCTTCGAGCACTACCTGGTCTTCCAGCTCTTCCTCTTGCTCACAGTGCTGGTCTTCGTGGGCTGGTACTTCTTCCTGGCCGCCGCCTGTCCGAACATGCACGTGGCTCAACCGGCATCCACCGTCTCGCTGCTCTTCCTCATCTTATTCGGCGGCTTTGCCGTGTCCCGCGAGCAGCTCCCGACCGCCATGCAGTGGCTGTATTGGGCAGACCCCGTGGCTTGGACCACACGTGGCATCTTGGTGAGTCAGTATCGTAGCCCCGAGCTGGATGCGTGTCAGTACGACGACTTGGACTACTGCTCGGCGTATAGCGGAAAGACGATGGGCGAGTACTCTCTTGGCCTCTTCGAGGTGCCGGACGACCCCAAATGGGTGCCGCTGGGTCTTGGCTTCATGTTCGCCGTGTACGCCGGCAGCATGTTGCTGGCCTATTGGATGCTGGAGCACCATCGCTACGAAGCTGCGCCGCCATTGCCGCCTCCTCTGCCGACTTCAGCTAACGATACGATCGTCCCATTGCCTCGACAGACCAAGGAGTCATACGCCATGTTGTCAACGCCTCATGGAGATGACGATGAGCTGCTGGAGAGCGACCTGGCCGGCGTGATGCCTCCCGGCGATCGCAGCGACCTCATTGTGCTGGAAGAGGAGGACGACGAGTTGAATGACTCGTTCAACACGTCGCAAGGTCTGCGCACCAACCAGGAGGACGTGGTGCTCCGAGTGTCGCCTCGATGGGACGTCCCTCGAGTCACGGTGGCCTTCCAGGACCTCCGCTACAGCATCACCGTACCGGTGGATGCGGCGGTGGACACCAGTGGACAGAATGGCACGAATGGCGTGGAGGGAGCGCCCGGCCGACCAGTCGCATTGGACTCGCACGCCAACGCCGGCAACAACAAGGGCACGGTCACGCGCGAGCTGCTGAAGGGCATCACTGGCTACGCCATGCCCGGCACCATGACGGCGCTCATGGGCTCCACGGGTGCAGGCAAAACCACGTTGCTGGACGTATTGGCTGGACGGAAGAGCGGCAAGGCAGTCAGGAAGGGCAAAGGCGCACCGGAACTTCGTGGTCGCGTGCTGCTTAACGGCGTGGATGCCACGGAGCTGGCGGTGCGCCGTTGCACAGGCTACTGCGAGCAGACAGACGTTCATTCTGAGGCGGCCACATTCCGAGAAGCTCTACAATTCTCGGCGTATCTCCGGCAAGGCGATCGGGTTGCTCCTCAACGGATCGAAGAGATCGTGGACGAGTGTCTGGATCTGCTGGGACTGCGAGCGGTGGCTGGTCAACTCATCCGCGGCAGCTCCGGCGAGCAACTGAAGCGACTTACGCTGGGTGTGGAGCTGGCAGCACAACCCAGCGTCTTGTTCCTGGACGAACCGACGAGTGGCTTGGACGCCCGGGCTGCCAAGTCGCTGATGGACGGCGTCCGCCAAGTGGCGGATTCAGGGCGGACGGTCATCTGCACCATCCACCAGCCGTCCACTGAAGTCTTCCTGCTCTTCGACAACCTCTTGTTGCTGCAACGAGGTGGCGAGACCGTGTACTTCGGGGAGCTGGGCTACAAAGGCCGAGCGCTCGTGAACTATTTCCAAGGCCTGGGTCTCCCACGCAGTGTATCCACCTTCAAATCAGGCGACAATCCGGCTACGTGGATGCTCGACGTCATCGGCGCCGGCGTCGAGAAGACCAAAGCGAAGAGCAACATGCCGCTGAGACTCAAGCGACCAGCTTCGGCACTGCATCGACGCCAACTGCTCGACAGGTCTCAGGATTCTGTGGATTCCGAAGTCCCCCGACCGAAAGAAGACGACGGCGTGAACTTCGTGGCAGCCTACAAAGCCAGTCGTCTCAAGCAGCGACTGGACGCCAAGCGAGCTGCGCCAGGCGTGTTCCTGCCGTCCGATCGTCTGCCCCCAGTCACGTTCACATCCCGTCGAGCTGCCAGCGACGGGATGCAGTTCGCCATGCTCATGCGTCGCTTCGCTCGTCTGTATTGGCGCACGCCGTTCTACACCTTCACGCGACTTGTGACGGCGTTGGTACTGGCCCTGAACTTTGGCCTGGTGTTCTCAGGCAGCAACGACTTCGCTACCTACCAAGGCGCGAACGGCGCGTTGGGCCTCATCTTCTTCTCCACCTCCTTCTTGGGCGTCGGGGCCTACGTGCATGTCCTGCCTTTGGCCTTCGAGGAACGCGGTCCGTTCTATCGTGAGCGCTCTGCCGAGACCTACAGTGCGTTGTGGTACTTCGTGGCTTCGTCGGTCGTGGAGATCCCATGTGCTGCCGCATGTGCCCTCATCTTCGTGGGCGTCTTCTATCCGTTGGCAGGCTTCGCGGCCAGCGGCGACTTCGCGCAAGCTGTGCTCTATTGGCTGGTCTCGGCGGTGCACATCTTGGCCCAGACGTACTTCGGCCAGTTCTTCGCCTTCGCCATGCCCTCTTTCGAGCTCGCGGCCGTGTGCGGTGTGCTCTTCGACTCCATTTTCCTCCTCTTCATGGGCTTCAACCCGCCGGCCGCCAGCATCCCCGACGGCTACAAATGGCTCTTCCAGATTGTGCCACATCGCTACACCTTCGAGGTGCTGACGGCGCTTGTGCTGGGCGACTGTCCGGACCATCAGCTGCAGCAGATCGCGCAGGCCGCGGCTGCCAACGCCACGCTCGACACGTCCCACTGGCCGCTGGGCTGCCAGATCCTCACGGACGCGCCGCCCGCCGTCGGCAGCATCCCACTCACCACCTACGTCGACAAGGTCTTCGGTGCGAAGCGAGAGGATGCCACACGCTCCGTGGCCGTCGTGGTGGGCATCCTCCTGCTGCTGCGGGTGGCTACAGCCGTCGTCATGCGCTTCGTGAACCACCAGAAGCGGTAGGCGTCGTTTGCTCGTACCGTGTGACGTTTCGAAATAAGTGGGTGTTTACTGTGCAGCTTCACGTTTCACATACAATCGGAAGGTCAATCGGTGATATCGCACTGATTAATATAGGACACCAACAGTCACAAGTGGAACTTGGGATTGTCGAGCACTGTTTGTTGCTGGACTCCTCCATGCGTTCTTCCACGTCTATTTGCACTCGCGTGTGGCGGCGCCTCGGGACCCCTTCTGAACGCAAAGCAGAGGTTCATTCAGCACGAGCTGACCTGAAACAGCCTTCAAGCGCACGACAGACTCGCTGCGCCGGTTCCTGCCGCCTGTCACTCTATCCTTGGACGTTCGGAGCCCGTCGCGACCTCATGCCACTCCAGAACTCGTCGGCAGCCAGCGAGCGGTCTCTCCGGTCGTAACGTCGCAAAGCCAGCCGCAACATGTGCGCTTTGCCGTACGTGGTAGCGCGGTCTGCGCCAATCATCGCGACCGTCGTCGTCATCGCAACGCTAGCGACATGCGTCGGCGTCGCCAAGACCAACGACGAGTATCTGGGCGGTTTGAACTGGCCCTACTTCTCCGACGTGGGCCGAGGTTCGAGTCCCTTTTGGAGGGTTTAAGGCTGGACGAAGGCACCGAGTGTATCGATTATTGACTCCTTTCCGTTGTGCGGTTGTTTAGACATGCCTGGGTACGCGGTGTTTTGCACGGGGCTGAGCATCGTAGCCATCTCGCTCATGTTGACTTGGAGCGCCAACTACCAGTTCCAGCTCCAGTTGGTGGGGAAAGAGGCTGGCGACGACGTGGGAGATCGCTATGCGGCGTCTATCAAGACGTATATCCGGATCGTGCGCATACTGGGAGTGCTGTCTGCTGTCGGACTGCCCGTATTGGCCTTCTTTTCGACCACCTCCTACCCGGATGTCCATCAGTATGCCGCTTACTGGTTCTTCGTGCTCGAAGCCGTCGCACTGCTGCTCAATGTACGTACATCAGGCTCAATTGACTCGATAAAGCGGCTACACAGATACATGCAGCTGACACTGCCGGCACTTGACATTTGCTGCAGACCATCATGAGCTACAAGCTGTCCCGCCTCGTCCAAGCTCGCTCATCGGAATCGGGGATTCCTACCGAGTCAGACTCGTTTAACCCCTGGGACTCCGCTACGACCAGCACGAATCGTACGTTCTACCTGCAAGCAGGTTGTGCGACGCTATTCTTCGTTGCGTTTGTGCTCTACATCCCCATCGGACTGGCGATTATCAAGCCGTTCGAGCGCCTCACCGTCCAGGAGGTACGTTACCTTTGCAACTCCGACAGCTGTCACGGAGCTGGTGCCTAATTCTCTGGTTCCCATAGTGTTTGGATCGGGATCTGGGTGAAGATTATTGCAACGTTACGATGCGATACAGCGCCCTCGAAACCAAACTCTGGAATTACGGTGC
>MBAC02007670.1:0-15745 GCA_001712635.2 Nothophytophthora sp. Chile5
GCCTGGTACAACGACGTGGGCGTGGCGCTCATGCTGACCATGATCGTCAACTCCTTCAGTAACCACGCGTACGTACTGGCCAGCTACGTCAAGCTCAAGACGCGTCGATTCTACGATCGCGGCTTCTCCTTCGACCACTCGGTCACCCGACAGGACACTCAGCGGGACCTTGAGGCGCTCTATCGAGGCACCAAGTTCGACCTCGCCGCTCGCTACGCTCAGTCGCTCACCTCCATCTTCATCTCGTACTTGGTGCGTTCTCTGCAGTCACAGAACGAGGTTGCTCCGCTGAAACCCGAGTCTGACTCAAATTGTGTCCTCGACTGTCTTGTTCTGCTGCTTGTTGCCTCCAGTTCTCGGCCGGGATGCCACTGCTCCACCTCGTCGGCTTCGTCGCCATGATCACGACGTATTGGGCCGACAAATTCAGTACGTGGCGTCTTCGGTCTCTCCCTCATCCCTCTCTAGCTCGGATGTTCAACCTTTTCACGATGTTTGTGGTCCTTTTGCTCGGCTCAACAGCATTCCTTCGCATCGCGCGATCTCCGCCGTTGTACGACAGCAAAGTGGCCACGGCGGCGGGGTCGTTGCTGCCTTACGCCGCGTTGCTGCACTGTCTCGTGGCCATGTGGATGTTCTCCAACGACCGCATCTTCCAGTCCGTCAGTGACGAAACCTTGGCGGCTGCCAACAGCAGCAGCAGCCCTGGAGATGGCATCCCATCCTTCGACACGGCACATCGCGGTCAATTGATCACGCGGGTGACGCGGCCAGAGGTGCTCGTGCTCTTCGTCTTCTTCGTGGCCGTTTGTACCATCGTGTTGCTGCGAATCCTGCTGTTCGAGTACGCGCCGGCCATTCTCCACAGTGTCCTCCCGACGGTCGCCCAGCTGCTGGAGAAGCCCCGCGTCGCCAAGGGCGTGCCCAACTACTTTGATGGTACGTTTGCTCGTCTCTCAATGTGCCAAACACACCAGTTTCTCATTCTTCCGCCTGTTTCCGAGCATGCAGCCATCCCGACTGCTTGTCTGCAGGAGAAGCTGGCGGCCATGGGCGGGACCCAGCAGCTCGTACGACCCGAACTCCGAGCCAAATACGAGAATGCTCTGGCCAAGCGCCGCGAGCACGAGGACACCGTGCCGAAAAAGCGCTTGAAACACAGCAGACCAGCAACGGAGCGCTGCAGTCACGCCAACTGGATCGTCGGGTGTCCGTCGTACGGTACGTCCTCCCCATTCTCGTTACCCTCGCCTGTAAAAGGTCTTCACGTGGTGACTTCATGTGTGATCTTGATCTACTCAGCCATCAGCGACAATAAGGAGTACGTAGCAGAGCTGGCCCTCGATTCTCACCTGTCGGAGGAGATCCCACTCGATCAGATCTTCTAGGACACGCTGGAAGTGGTCTGGGTATCGCCTAGCTGCAAGTGGAGACACGAGGGTGAAGTGTATGGTACACGCGCGCTCCATGTTGATGGATCTGATAAAGCCTACTTACATATCTTCGCGAAGAAGAGCACCAACCTTGAGCTTACCTGGTCTATGTCGCGTGTGGGGGCCGCGTCTTCCTTGACACCTGTCCGCATAACGACGCCGTTGCTTCTGCTCGTTGGCCGCTTGGTTCAATAATAGTGCGACTATTCCGACAGCTTGGAGGGCGAGGACCCGTCTGCAGTTGACGACGATGGCGACTGCACACGCAGGCCCACGTCCGAGAGATCCGAGAGCTGTCCACGCCGCGACATCATGCGCGTGTTGCTGGTGGGCTGATACGAGCTCATGGCCATCTCCGTCTCGCCCGGGCAGTACGAGAACGCAAAGCCCGTGTTGCGTCGCACGAGGCGCGGCGAATCCACCACCACCGCGGCGTCTTCGCCCTTGGCCAGACGATTCCACTCGCGCATCAGATGCGACGGCTCCGGGTAGAACAGCACTCGCCCCGCCTTGACGATGTAGTTGGGGAGCACGGCAGCGGCCACCGCCATGAGGAGCCCCAGCCAAAACCAGGACTCGCGGATGAGCTGAGACACCACGCCATAGCCTACCTCTGTGTCGTAGAAGTCCGTCTTCGTCCAGCCGAACACGGCACAGAAGAACGCCGTGAACAGGTAGTAAAACACGAGGGTCCCCACCGTCGAAATGACGTTCGCACGTGTCCAGTTGCTGGTCATGAGCGCCACTTGAGCCGTCGACGCCGTGATCAGGTACGTGTACGAGGCGACGCCGTTCGCCCAGAGTCCCAAGTCCCGCTTGTCGAACATGAGGCTCGACGACACGCTCGAGAAGTACCAGACGATGGAGCCGTTCGTGAAGAACGGCACAGCGTACACGACGTAAGCGTGCCAGACGCCCAGTACGCACCAGCCGAAGAAGGAAAGCCAGTTGAACGAGCGGTTCTTCAGTCCGTTCACGTACAGCGTCGGGTACTGCATGAGCACTGCGGGCGACACGTCCTGGTTGTACATGGCGATGACCACGATGGGGATCGTCGTGAACAACGCGTTGTACAGCGTAAAGAAAATGCTAAAGTACATGAGCAGTCCGCTGTACATCGTCTCCATGGCCAGGAAGAAGTTGGACAGCGACAGCGCCACGTTCTTCATGAAGGAGAACAGGATGAGCTTCGAGATCCGCTTGTAGCTGTAATTGCCGTGCACAAGCAGCAGCCGCTTCAGAAACCGGAACTCCGCGATGGAGAAGTCACTCGACAGCACCGCTTGGCGGCCTTCCTTGCCGCTGATGCCGACGCCCACATTCGCCGCCTGAATCATCGGCACGTCGTTGGCGCCGTCGCCAATGGCCAGCGTGATGTTGCCCGGCGAGAACATGAGTGTGGGTTCCGTCACCAGCTTCACCACGGCTGCCTTCTGCGCCGGAGAGCAGCGACAACAAATCACCGACTTGCACTGGGTTGCCACCGCCAGGAACAGGTACTTGATGTCGTCGTCCAGCACCAGCGCCAGCGTCTTGCCGTCGATCACCATGGCAAACTCCAGATCCTCGTCAATGAACTCGCTGCTGCTGCTTCCTGTGCCGCCAGTGAGGGTCTCGTTCTTTGGCTCGAAGTCGTGATCGCAGAGTCCGCGATCAAAGCTGGCCTCCGAGACATCATGGTTGGGAAGCGCCGGGTACACCTCGTCATAGTGAACGGGGCTGTCCGTCGGCGTCATATCCGCGCCCAAGTGCTCGCGTCGCGGCATCCGACGCCGCTTCTTGCGGGCCTCTGCCTCCTCATCGCGTCCCACAAGAGCCAGCTTCACCAGGTCCCACAGGTACAGGATCGCTCGTTTCAAGGCTTCGTACAGCACGCTCATCGCCGACGACGTCTCATCTGATCCCCACTTATCGTCCACCAGGTCGACATACAGCTCCTCGAGTTTGGTACGTAACGAGCCCTTGTCCCGCTGACCCAGCACGATGACATCCATGTTGTCATCAATGACGTGAGACGACATGCCGATGCTGATCGCCGTTTCCTTCTTGTCGCCGGTGAGTACCCAAAAGTTGATGCCAGCCTTTCGCAGTGAGCAAATGGACTCCTCCACCCCATCCTGCAGGCGGTCTTCAATGGCAGTCGCCCCCAGCAGCGTCAGCTCGACTTCGATGATGGCCGACACCTTGGCGATCTTCGCGGCTCGTCCTTCCATGGACAGCTCTGCTTGTCGGTACAGATGGTTCCACTGATCGTACTCCTCCTGTGTAAGACGACGCATCGCAGCCGTAAGCGTCCGAAGCCCCTCGGACGCGTACTCCTGCAGGTGTCCACGCGTCACATGGGCCACACCCTGTGGCTGGGATTTCGACAGTAAGTCGAAGATCACGTCGTCGGCGCCCTTGCAGTAGAGTACGAGGCTGCCGTCCGGATTCCGCACGATCACTGACATGCGCTTGCGGTCGCTGTTGAACTCCAGCACATTCAGGATCTCGAACGACATGGGTTGGCCCTGAATGATCGTATTGCAGACCGTGCCGTCTCGCGAGGACAGCACGTAGTCCAGATCGCTCGCGGCCAGCACCAGCGCCTCCTCATCTGGAGAAGACGCGTTGTACTTGATCGACGGCGGTGCCTGTGGTTCCCTGACGTCCGAGCAGCTGGAGGACCGTGACGGCGGAGCATTGATCTCCGGGATCACCGTGTTGCAAATCGTCAGCAACAGCAAGAACTCGTGAATCTCCTTCTTCGTCGAGTGGTTCGAGTTCAGCCGCGCCAGCAGACGGTTATCGTTGAACCGTGTGCCTGGCCGCGGCATCTTGTCGATATCCATCTCGATGTCGTTGTAGCGCAGACCGGCGATCGTGCACTTGGCAAAGATCATCTCGTTGCACGTAAGCGTGCCCGTTTTGTCCGAGAAAATGTACTGGATCTGGCCGAGGTCTTCGTTGATGTTGCTGTTGCGGACTTGGGCCGGCGTGTCCGTCTTGGCGTCGTACATTTCCAGATCGTTCTCAATGTAACGAGCGTGTACGAAGCGCACGCCCTCCATCGTCACGTACATGGAGAGCGGGATCAGGTTGTTGAACAGGATCACGTAACTCAGGAAGATGTAGCCGTTCGAGTCTTCCTTGATGTACCACGGGGTCGTGCTATCGGCCATTCCCAGGTTCCAGTTGTTGTTCCCCAGCGTACAGGCGATGGAGATGCCAAAAAGCAGCATCAGCACCAGCACGAACATCGTGTCCAGCGTCTTCTCCACAAAGCTGCGTTTCAACGGCACGGCGGCAGAGTTCATTGACACCTTCGTCTCCTTTCCCGTGTAGATCACCAGCGCGACGGTCCACTCGGCATTGCGGCTTTCACTGCCCCGCAGGATCAAATTGTCCATGCTCAGACTCGTTTCGTTATCCTCAGCATTAGCGTCGACAACCGGCGAGTCCTCGAAGACGTTCTCCAGCTTCAGCACGCCGTCAAAGTAGAACAGGTCCTTATTGGGTGCATCGCACTCTACCATGAGCTTGTGCTGTTCCAGGATCTCCTCCGCAGACAAAAAATGCTTGGTGCACTTGGCGACCGAGCGGATCTTGAGGTTCGTCTCGCCATCCAGATTCGCCGTCTCAACGTAACACCGCCCATCGGCTCGACTTGTGGCGAGAAGAATGCAATCCGCCGGCACGTCGTCACCGTCCTTCAAAATCAGCAAGTCCCCGACCTCAATGTCCTGCCACATGCCTTCCACGTGTTTGATCACGTCGTTCGTGTCCCGGCGCACAATGTGCGCGGGCTTGGAGTTGACCTGGCCATCCGCTTTCTGGCGACGCAAGTCCTCACTCACGTCCTTGAGCGCCGAGGTCGCGAACACGATCAGCAGCGGCGTGAGACTCGCCACGGGGCTCACGGGCGAAAAGCCGAAGAAGCACAGCGCCACCACGATGGTCGTGTAGAAGTTGGCCAGGCGGCTGAACTGCATCTTCAGGAACACGAACAGGAAGTTGTAGTACGTGTACTTGCTCGTGCAGATGAGGTTGGAGCAGAACACGGGCGACTCTTCCTGGGCTTCCGCCTCCTTCCGCCGCTGGTTCCTGGTCTTCAGCACGGCTGGCAGCGATGCCGACGCGCCCGAGAGGCTGCGTCTGGGTCGGACATGCGGCATTCCAGGGCTCACCACGATCTTACGGCGAGCCGACAGAGTCTCATCCCCATCAATCTCCGCCGACTGGTTGATAGACAGCGTCTGGTGCAGCGAGTTGACGCGTTGCGGCGACGGCATCATGGTGGCCAGCGCCGCGCGATCGCACTCGCGCTGGTTCTGCACGGCCTTCACGATGCGCCGGAGCTTCCAGCCGTACATGAAGCCGGCCACGTTAAGCATGGTGAGCAGGATGGAGAAGAAACCCTGCATGAGCACGGACGTGCCGGCGCTGACACTGCCCAGCTTGCCGTTGTAGCCTTCGTAGTACCAGATGATGTCCACCAGCAGCGTGAGCTGCATGCCGATCTTGTAGCTCAGCAGGAACTTGGGCACCAGGAATTTGGTGCCGTGCCAGCCCAGCACCAGCGTCACGTACAGGATGAGCACGGGCACGGTGGCCTGGTAGCTCAGCCCCAGGATGATGGGGAAGATACGCAGCGAGTTGATCACCGTCTGCGACACGATCGTGAACTTGAGGCGCCGCCGCGTCTGGTAGATGGTCATGCCCTTCAAGAAGCAGAACACCGTCTCGAACAAGTTCCACAGCTTCGCCTCGGCGTTGGGCTGCGTGTCCGATGCCACCGAATCCGCCATACTGTCGTCATATTGACACAAGCAAGCCGCCTTCTCGTCAGTTCCTGCCAAACATAGCGCCGTCTAAATAGAGAGCGCGGGCGGGGGCTGTACCTGTCGGCTCGATACCGCAGCGAGATGATGTTGCGCTGCTCCTCCTCGGTCGTGGCGTTGAACGTGTTGATGCGGCGCAGGCCCTTGTGTGTGTGCGACGCGCTGGACGTCGGCGGCTGCTGGTTGGCGGAGCTGGAGGCGGGCGGGCCGCCGGGCTCGCCCGACGCCGACAGCGGCTTGCCGCTGCCCTCCATGTCCAGCTGGTAGTCTGTGGAGCAGTCGGACGGCGAGGGCACCGCGAACTCGACCCTCATGCCGCGCGGTCGCTCGATGAAGCCGTCGAGAAGGGAGTGCGTGGCGGCTTGCTGTTTGGCTTGCTCGCCCTATTCTAAGAGAACCGCTTGCTGTTGGTCTGGTGATGGGAGAGTGCGGGAGCGCGCGCGGTTGGAAAGAAAACAAAAGGACGATAAGTTCTGGAGATGGCCCTGAAGTAGCCTGAGAGCGAAGGCAGTCAGTGTGACTTGCTCAAAGTAAGGAGCACTCGGCCCTGAAGTAACAGGTTGTCACATGCAGACCCCTCCCCTAATAAATTACCAGTGAACATCTATTTTTTGGGCGAAAATGGAAAAAGAAAACATCCTGGATGCATCGGGGTAGGGGTGAGTTCCAAACGACAAAACAAGACAAAGATATGTTTCGTGAGAGGTTTCATTACGCTGAATGTCGTTATGGATAAACAAGGCTCATTTCATTCATGATGTCATGCGTGTTCATTCCTTATCATAGTTCGCTCACGGATCCAAATTGAGCCGCATGATTACTCCCATAAAAAATCCCACAAGTCCCATCTTCGCTTCACTTCCCCAATCGTGCGCAAAAAGGACGACATACTTGTCAAACGCTGATTTGCAATTAACCTAGCTATCGATACGAAGTGGCTTAACCAAGTGAAATAGCGATATAACGGAGGCAACATGCAGCGAGCGGATCTTCCTTGGTCGACAACCGCAGCATGCCTGATGACCAAGCATTAGTCGGCGGGGCGGGGCATTCGCTCCCAAGGAGCGCCGCCATGCGGGATGTTGGTGCGGCTGGGTCGAGGCGATGATACGCTGCTAAAAATACACGCCGTCGTCGAACTCGTTGCGTCCAACTGCCGCCACATTTGAAGCGGCGGCGGATCGACGCGTCTGCCTGCCTCCGCCATGAAGCAGCAATCTCAGCACGGCCAGATCCAGATCCTGCGCGAAAATGTGCCGACCGTAGATCTGGAGAAGGAGCCGCGCACGCGGCGGCCGTGGGCGTGGGTCTGTGCCGCGCTCGTGAGTCGGGAAGGCGGCGTGTGCGCCGTGCGTGTGGTGGAGAGCGTCTTCGTGGAGAAGCAGCAGATCTGGGCCTGGTACTCCTCCGACGGGGGCGTTGTGCGACGCAGATCCCAGCGCAAACTCTCGCCAGATCAGGTGCATCGAGCGTTCGTGCAGTTCAGCCACGGACCGAAAGGTGGAGAGGACGTGGGGCCCCAGGCGACGCGGCCTGTGGCCGTATGCTGGTTCGAGAACGACACGCAGAGCGCTGTGCCCTTCTTCTCGGCGCAGGAGCTCTTGAGCTTCCTCCAGTCGCTCTCGTCCAGCAGCGCTTGCAGTGCCTCCATCAGCACCTTCGTGCGTCCACGAGGCGAGCTGGACCCGACCTGCTACGCCAACCTCGAGCACGAATTCACGTACGTTTACGAGTTCCTTCGTTCTACAATCGGGTTCTGCTTGCCATATTAAACATGTGTGTCCTCTGTCTTGTGCTTGGACTTGGCTAGGCTGCAGAAGAGCGGTCGTGTGCAGGGAAAGCTCTTCTGGCTGGCGCTCGGCGGCCAGCGGATCGCCAGTAAAGACGTCAAGCTCAACACCACCGTGCATGAGCTCGTGCAGCATTATCTGGGCTTCTTGGAGAAGAACAAGAAGTGTCGGGTAGCTCACTGCGTGTCGCTTTTCATCCTGGATGAGGCTGGCGGGCTGTTGCTGTGGCGCACGTCGTCCTGCGAAACCATTTCCGCCACCCCGTCGATTCCGCTGGGGTCGGGGGTGGCATTTCCGGGCTCCACTGCGCTTGTATCGTCGTTTCCGCGTTCTTATGATGGCCCTCGCGCCATGAACGAGCGCCTGCTGGCTCGTGCGCGTGCCGAGGGCTCACGGATGCCCGACGAGCGACTGATTGAGGCCATTCTGGCGTCACCCACGCCACAGCACAACAGGGCGGCGTCTCGGCTGCTTCCGGCTGCGTTCTCCACCTCGTCGGCTCTGCAGCATCGTCTCGACCCGCTCGGCGACCCGGAGGGCTCTCGACGTGTTTCCTCCGAGCTGAGAAGCACTCGCGACTGGGATGAGGCTCTGCAGTTCCTCCCATCCACCTCAACGCTATCACGGAGTCGACGCCGCACAGTGTCAGCTGCACACCTCATGTCCAGCCAGAAGCGCGGCTGCTCCGGAGACTTCTGCGGCATGTCCGTCGCTGAGTTGACGGCCCGGCGGATGGAGTGCAACAAGAAGTCGCCCCTGCACGAGCAGGCCGGCCGTGCGAGGAAAGGGCGACGCCACCTCAGTGTTGTCTCCGCCACGGCAGCCGCGAGCGCCTTCTTGGAGGCGCGACGAACGGGGGACATGCTGAGTCGGCTAGCTCAGCAGCGCAAGCCGGCGTCGCCGCAGCGGCAGCAACACGACGAAGCTCAGCAACTGCAGCCCACGCACACCATCTCGTTCAAGCTCGTGGCGCAGACCCGCGCCGAGAAACAGCTCGTGGACCTGTTCATTCGGCGGTATCAGAACGGCGAGGATGGCGACTACCTTGCAGAGGCCTATTACGGCAGCGGCGAGCCTCTGGGCGTAGCTTTTCCCGGGTATTACTACCAGAACGTACAGGTGTGCGCCAATTGCTTCGAGTTCTACATGCTCGTGGAGAAAGTGCGCATGGAATCACTCGAGCAGATCGCTCGTCGCGCACAAAAAGGAACGAGGAGTACCAGTACCAGTCGTCGAAGCCCCAGCAAACAGGCAGCGAAGGCTGTTGCAGTACAACAGGCCCTGAAGCAGCAGGTCTCAATCAATGAGCAAGACGATGAAGAAGGAGCGGAGAACGGAGGCGGAGACGGGAGCGCAATGGATGGACTGCAGCGAGTATGGGAGCATGTGTGGGCACACGCAGCCATCGTGGCGGCCGCCATCACCAAAAACGATGCTGCGGAACTGTACAGCTTCGTGAATCCGCACCCGGCAATAGCGATGGTGTTGAGCGCCTTGGGTGCACTGCTGCTGGGCTCGAGTGGAGGCGACTGGGGTGAGCTCAAGCGCGCAGTCTCGCAGGAAAAGTTGCTCGCCCGGCTGCATCGCGTGGACCTGATGGCGCTCTCTGACCGTGCCGTGCTGCAGGCAACGGCTCATGCTCGCAACCCGCTATTCACGCCCACGCAGATTGCGCCAATCAGCTCGTGTGCCGCTCGGTTCTGCGATTGGATCTTGACGGTGCTGCAGGCGTACGCGTGGAAGCACCGACTGCAAATCGAGGACGTCGAGACGCGCCGCAAGCTTTGCTTCCTCAAACCAGAGCTGCTACCGCCCGGGATCGTGGCTACCCAGTTAGAAGAGGAGCGACGCGGCCGTCCAGCAGTCGAAGCCGCCGCCGTAACTAGCACCGAGCAACGATCACACTTCAAGACGCGACGGCAGACTCAGCAGAAGCAGGCCGCTCGACGCGCTATTCAGGCGCAGCAGATGACACGTCTTGCTGCACCCGCCGGGCTCGCCGATGCCGTAGTGAGCGGCTCGGGTGAGAACGTGTTCACGTGTCAAGATGGGGTCACCCAGATCCCGTACGCCGTGATAGGCCAACCCGTGGGCGAGGGCATCAAATGCAACCTCGTGGTCTTCCACGATCTCTTTGACACGCTCGAGAGCACGCGCGTGTTTTTCCAGCCGATTGTCGCTCGTAACTTGGGTGCGCGAGCGCTACTGTTCAACTTCCCCGGCCAAGCTGGCTCTGCATATGCCGTTGACGACCAAGTCAGCGAGGACGAGAAGGTCGTACTGAACAATATATGGCTCGCACGTCGTGTGCATGAGCTGCTCAACTTCTTGCAGCACACGGCGCAGTTCTTGACCACGGGCGCACCTTTCCACCTGGTGGGGTTCGGCAACGGCGCCAACGTGGCCACTTGCTACGCTGTGCTGCACGGCAAGAGCTACGACGAGTACCTGCAGTCGCTCACGCTCTTCAATGGCTTCGTGAGCGTGGATGCGCAGCTTGCGGCCGTATTGCACAGCGCTGTGAATGTGTTCGCTTGCTTGCCACCGACTCGTCCGGATCTGCCCGTGTCCTTCTTCTCCAAGTTTCTCTTCTCCGAGGCTTATCTGCGCAAGGTAGACCTGAATCTGGCGCTCAGCATCTATACCGCTGTAACCAACGCCATCACGCTCGACGGACGCATTCGTCTGTGTCGCGGGGCCTTGCGTCATGTCGATCTTGGAGCGCAGATCGCGGAGATCGATGTACCGCTCGTGCTTGTACAGTCCGTCGAGAACGCGCTCGTGGCCCCCACCAACGTGGACCCGTTTCTTCAAGGCCGCGCCAACGTGCAGCACGTGTGGTCCCATCAGCAATCGCACACGAGCGACCTGCGCGCCAAGACCCGCGCTCAGTTGCGGCGAGCACTGGCCACCCCCAAGAGCGCCTTCGTTTCCTGGTTGCGCGCAGGCCACGAGCTGCGGCAGGAGGCCAAGAACTACGTCGTTGAGGTGGTCGAGTTGCTCGTGAACTCCATGGCCGAGCCACTGGAGCAGCAGCAGGATATCAACGAGGGCGGAGGAGGACACCAGGAGCTCTCAGGAGCCAAGACCGAGGCTCGGGAGCCAACTGCACACACCGTGTCGATAGCCACACGAGTCGACGCGCGAGACAGCATTGTCGATGAACGCGAGCCGCAACGTGCTGTTGCTTCTGCAGCTGCAGTCCAGCCCTTGCCAACAGCAGCGAGGGTCGTAGAGCCAGCAAACAGTCCTCCAACAGCTACATCGGCTGGTAAACCATCGCCACAGCTGCCCAAATCGGCATACGAACTGCAACTGGAGAAGTCCGAGCGCGCGTTCGAGGAGGCGCTCCGCACACACGAAGCTCAGAAGGCCGAGCACGAGAAGAAGAAGGGGCTTCGACAGCAACAAAGGCAGCAGCTCACGGCGCAGCAGTCAGACGATGACGCTCCGAAAAGCGCGGCAAAGAAAGAGGCTGCAATAGTCATAACCTCATCATCAGCGCAGGTCTCTGCTGCTCCGTCAGCCATGACCCTGGACGCGCTGCGGCCTCCTGCGTTCCCAGCTGCAGTTCTACAGCCGCAAACTGCAAGTGGGACGCTTCTGCTACCGCGAGAAGATGAGGACGACACCACTGGCAGCATTAATAACGGCGTGGAGAGTGTGCGCGCCAAGCTGCGCGCGGAAGATGAGCGGCTGGAGCGGGAGGCTGAGGAGCAGCGTCAGAAGCAGCGCGCGGCAGCTGAGGAGCGCATGGCCGCGCTGCGCGAGGAGCAGGAACGGCGGCGACGCGAGTGGGAAGAAGAGGATCGTATCCGGTTGGCAGCATTGGAGGCACAGCTCCAAGCCCAACAAGCCGAGCGGCTCGCTGAAACCCAACGGCGGGATTTGGAGCACCTCGCAAAAGACCAGGCTGCGCTCGTTTCGGTCGACAGCAATGATACCTCGCCATCGGCTGCGTCCGTGCTGCTCTCGTCGGAAGCGTCAGTGGAGTTGATGCATCCATTGGTGGAAACGTCGGCTGCGCTGCTGGCGCCGACGGTGGAGACAACGCGCCAGCAAATCCAACAGCAGTCTGAGCTCCCGAGCATGTTTGACCAGCTTGAAGCCGCAGAGCAGACCCGCAGACAGCAGCAGCAAAGGCAGCGTGCCTTCGGGGTCGGCGCAGATGCAGTCAGCCATCTGGACGGTGAGCAGTACGACCAGGTGCGCGCTTCACTGCAACAGAACTTTCGTGAGGACACGCGCGCGAACGAGTCCAACATGAAACGTGAGCTTCGGCGGCGGCGCGACGCACAGGCCACTCGAGTTCAGAAGTACCTGCGCCGCTTCTTGGCTACGCGTCGCGTGGATCGAGTGCGTCGAGAGCTGCAACAGGAACGGGTCACACGCTTCGCTGGGAGCGAGCTTGTTCGTGTAGCTCGCGGCTTTCACGGCCGCCGAAGGTTCCGCCGACTTTTAGCAGAGAAGCAGGAGGCCGAGCGGCGGCTGAGCGCGGGCACGCGCATCCAGACCGTATTCCGCGGGTTTTCCTGCCGCGTGGCGTATCGCACCAAGCTGTGCGCCAGTAAAGTGCGCTTGCTGCAGCGCGTTTACCGCGGCCACGTCGGGCGCAAACAAGCTCAGCAGCTAGGGGAGGAACTAGCACTACGGCGATTCCAAGACCGGCACGCTGCCAAGCTGCAGGCAACGTGGCGAATGTACACCGCGCGCGGGAAGTTTCTCGAGGTGCGGTTTTCAGAGCTGGCGGCGCTGGAGATCCAGCGATTGTACCGCGGCCGACTGGGCCGGCGCGATGCTGAGCGCAAGAAACAGTGGCATGACGCACCTCCTGGAGCGGAGAGGCTGGCGCTCGGACTGCAGCTGATTGAGGGCTCCAAGCAGGCGTTCGAGCGGCAGCAAAGCGAGTTGGACGCGTTGCATCGCGCGCAGGAGGCCGCGGAGCGTCAAGTGAGCGCCGTACACGATGAACTGCGTGAGGCAGAGAAGGAGTTAGCTGTGCTGGAACGCGAGTTGCAGGAGATCGATCAGCTGGATGCCGACGTGCGAGAACTTACGCATGAGGCCGAGCGGCTGCATGCTGGCGGGGTCGAAGGCTTGCTGCGTAACCACCGGTCGTCGTCTCACCAGCAGCAGGCATTGGGTAGCGGTGTGCCTGAGTCTTCGTCAGCAGCGGACAGCAGTGATGGCGCAGCATACGAGCTGGGGGCTGAAAATGCGCTGGAGTCGAAGGAAGCTCTCAAACGGCGGCAAGCGGACGCGTATGCCGTGGAGATGGCACTCAGCATCAAACGCAGCGAGCGTGAGAAGAAGAAGCGCGATCTGGAGGCCGAGTTCGCCAGCGCATTCGCTGAGGTGCAAAGCAAGCGCGAGGTACTAGCCGGGTTGGAAGAGCGGCTAGCCGACATGGAGCAGACGCGCATGCGAAAGGACCGCGAGTTCGCGCGTCTGCAGCGGCACTTGATGGAACTGCTGGAGGAGCAGAAGCTGGAGCTGGAGAACTTGCGCGAGAAGGGAGTGGAGCTTGAAACGGCAACCGCCACGTCGGCTGCAGCAGCTGCGGCCACGGCAGTCAAGGCCCGCGAGCACGAGGCCCGCTCCCAGGCCATGTTCGAGTCCACCGAAGAGCTCATGAAGTTCCAGTTCATGTCCATGTCGCTCTCGTACTTCAGCTCTCTCAACATGCTCAAGAACTTGCGTGACATCAACGCCGACACCACGGCGGCGGCCATCACTTCTACGGCTGAGACTGCAGCCACAGCTGCAGCAGCCGCGGCCGCCGCTAACATCATGCCAGTTGCGGCGACGTTCGCAAAAAGAGCAGACGGAAACGTGGGGACCATGAGCGAGCTGTTGGCGACGGCGGCGCAACACAAACAGGAGGAGTTGATGCTGCGGCGACGGGAAGAAGAGGAGGCACTGGCCCCGGGGAAGCAGCAGCCACTGCCCGAAAAGCTGCGCGCGTGGAGCGTGGACGACGTTGGCCGATGGCTTGATAGCCTGTCGCTGCCGCAGTACAAGGCAGCCTTCCGGGAGGGCGCCGTGGACGGCGAGTTCTTGGTGGAGCTGCACGCCGAAGACCTGGCCGAGGTGCTGGGTGTCTCACACAAACTGCACGTGCGGAAGCTGCTGACGGCGCGCAACAAGCTGCTGCCGTTGACAGCGGCGGAGCGTGTGCAGCTGGAGGCCGTGGCGCACGAGACGAATGCGGCTCGCGCACGAGGACAGGACCCATCGGCAGGAGCGGAGAACCTACTTGATCTGGAGACCGTGTTCTCGCAGGCACGCAACGGACGGATGAAGCGGCTTGTGGAGAGCTTGGACGCCGGCTTCTCCGTGGATAGCGAGGACGACAAGGGAAACACGCTGATGCTACTCGCGTGTCAGAACGTGAACCAGCGCATGGTGGAGCTGCTGGTCGCGCGGAAAGCGAACGTGAACCACCGGAATGCCCAAGGTAACACCCCTCTGCATTTCGCCATGGCCTATGACAGCGAAGGCGCGCTAGGCGAGTATCTCATCGCTCATGGTGCTGACGATACCATCGAGAACAACAGTGGCCTCACGCCTTACGACGGACTCACGGCAGAGTGAGTGGTAACAAACAATAAGATCGGATAGAGGGATGCATGCACACACATGGAAGCACACACGCCACCTTTTTGCAATCGTGCGAACCTGGCCACTTTTATTTTGCTTTTTCGTTCTGCTGCTTGATCGTCCTGCTGCAGCTCATCACACCCTCCGTTAGATTAGATAATACATGATACGTACTCGCCAACGCAATCCACGCATCGCTGCTCTGCGGCCGAACGTCTCGCAGACGGATCAAACAACGACACCAGCTCTCGAGGCAGCTGATCCACGTTGGTGTCGGAACATTACAGCTTCAGCGGCGCGATCTCCTCCGGCGAGCATTCTTGCTATTCTGATGTTGCATTGTCGTAATCTTAGGCGTCCACCCGCTTGGCGGCCTCACGCTTGGCCTCGTCAAGGGCACGCACCCGGGCGGCAACCAGACGGTTGACAGCGTTGATGTAAGCTGTGGCAGACGCCACAAGGATGTCGGTGTTGGCACCGTGGCCGACAAACTGGCGGTCGCGAGTCACGCCGGTCTGCGCGTTCACGTGCTTCTCATCCGACGACTTTTCCTCCTCGCTATCCTCCTGCACCCGCACGGTCACCTCACCCAGCGCGTACGTGCCATCCGTGATACTGTTCACTGAGAAATCGTTCAGCTTGATGCTGTCCATTCCCGTGGCGCGCTTGATCGCCAGGTAGATCGCGTCGATGGGACCCGTGCCCATGGCGGCTTCGCTGACCTCCTGGCCATCCTTGTGGGCCAGCGTGACCGTAGCCGTGGGCTTCACCAGGTTGCCCGCGGTCACGTGCACAGACTGCAGCGTCCAGAAGATCTCCGGCTTGAACAGCTCGTCCGAGACGATGGCCTCCATGTCTGCGTCCGTGACCGTCTTCTTCTCGTCGGCAAGCACTTTGAACTTCTCCACGTAGTAGTCCAGCTCCTCCGGGGTCAGGTCGTTGTAGCCGAGCTGCTGGAGACGCTTGCTGTACGCGTGGCGCCCGGAGTGCTTTCCGAGCACCATCTTGCTCTCGCTCAAGCCCACGGACTCCGGGAGCATGATCTCGTATGTGGCCTGGTGCTTCAGCACTCCGTCCTGGTGGATGCCTGACTCGTGGGCGA
>MBAC02007677.1:0-22767 GCA_001712635.2 Nothophytophthora sp. Chile5
GTCTCAACAGAGCCATCAGAGGAGGAACCAGCCCGTCCGACGGGTACACAAGGTGAACCCTCAGCACACCGATAACGGATCATCGGAGTACCCCCTCCGTTAGTCGGAAGTCTGGGCGCAGCTGGTGAGGCGGCTATCACATCACACGTTTTTGTGAAAACCACTCCACCACACTTTCACAGCCAAGCCATTGACTGTAGCGTCGGTAGTGCCACGATCCTTCGTGGTCGTGGTCGCCACATCGTGGTCCAACGGCGTTCTAGCCTCCACACGCTTCGCGTTGAGTGGCTTCGTCGCGTCGCGACGCGCACGCATCGCTTGCAAAAGCTGTACAGCCTCACCGGGATGCACGTTAGGACAATCACGCACTTGGTGCTCTGCCGACTGGCATTTCAGGCACATGCCTCGGGCGCGATTCTGCGTTGCTGCTGCAGCAGTCGGGACGGTATCGCTCGGCGATCCGCCAGGGTCAGCACCTTGACCATTGCCATTGGTGGCGTTCACGTTCGCACCAGCTCCGCCAGTACGTCCGCCACCTCGACCGCTTCCACGGCCGACAACGCGGCCGCCGCCGCGACCGCCACCAGCACTGCTGCCGCCGTTACCACGGCCGCTGCCTTGCGGTTGGTTGCCTCCACCAGGAGGTTGAATAGCATGCTCCCATGACATGAACTCCTTCAGGAGTCGCGTGACCCACGCGCAGAAGGGAACGACCTCGTTCTTGAACTGCTTGTTCTCCTTGAGGGTCAGTCGGGTAGCGATCGAGCTACGGAAGCTCGCTGGAGCCAGAACCTTCGCAAGGTAGCCTACCAAGCGGCTCTGCTCGTGTTCAAACACGACATCTGTGATGTTAAAATGGTCCAGTATGACCTCCATGTCGGCTTGCAGCTTCATCATGCGACTCTAAGGCTCCGGCCACTGAGTCTCCATGCGAAGCTTCTTCGTAGCCTCGTCAACAGACGCATTGTCCACGTGGGACGGTGTGTTGCCTTGCTTGAAGTATTCGATCCACTGAAACTCAGTGATCTCGCTCGGAGAGCAGGCAAACTCGTAGCGCGCGATCATGCGCTTCGTGCGGCTCTCCACACACGCACCCACCGGCATGGCGAATGTGCCGCTCCACTGCGTCTGCAGAGCGTTAATCGCTGAGAGATACGTCTCGTATCGGCGCATGAAGTCGCGACGATCTTGCATCGTCCGGCCTTCAAAGCGCGGCGGCTGGGGCAGCGCGGGCGCTGCTGCCACGCGCAGCGAGCCGTGCACCGGACTCGCAGTCGCCATCTCTTCATCCATCGGGTCGCCTTCACCGGCGCCCTCGAATGGGTTGGGGATCTGCAAACGCAGCCCTGGCGAACGCAGCCCTGGCGAACGCATGGACGTCGGCGTCCCCGCGCTCGTCAGTCGGATCGCAGCGGCACGCGCCGCGAGACGGTCAACGGACCCTTCTTCCGACATCATGTCACGCGTAGCTCGTACGCGGAGTCTGAACCCGTAGGTTTCAACTAAAGTCGACTTTGATCTGTCTCGGACAGCCTAGCTCTACTTAGAGTAAGTTCCAAACTGATTATCTTTTAGACTTGGCAAAACGGCCTTCCTATTGCTAAGTCTTGCGCTCTCTCTGGCGCCGACGCGTGGCGGCCCCCCTGGATTGGCCACGCCACAGCCTCACGTTCTTTCTGTTGGATCTCGGATCCACGTGGACTGGCGACCGACGGGTCGATATACAAGTATACAAGCGGGGCTTGTTCTGGGGGTATACTGTATACCAGCAGATCACTCTATCCAGCGTCTTCTCCGACTTCTGTCGAGCTTCTCGCCACGATTCAGGCAGGAGCGTTCGCGCATGACCCACCGCCGTTTGCTCCTCACTCACGTATTGGGACTGTTATCGCTTCAGATTCAGCTTTGCTCTCCTCAATTGCAATATTATCAACGAATAGCGCTTCTTGCAGACCGTTTAGCCCCAGCCGCGTCCACCCCGAATATTCAACGCGGATACGTGGCTGCCAGCTGGAGATGCCTCGCTACATCGCCCGTCAGCGCCTCGACGAACGCGAAAATGCTCCGCAGGGTCACTGAATGTAGGAAGCGTCGTGGAACCTGCGCGCCACCTGGCATTCTCAGGATCGCCTCACCTGGCGTTGCTCGTCTGCAGGGGGCTCGGGCGTCAACTGTGGCATTTTGTCTGCTTTCCATTGTTCCTTTTGCTGCGCCAATGAGACGGCGTGAGCGGCCTCCTCCTCCAACTGCTTATCGGCTTCCTTTGCCCTGACCACACTCTCAGTCGGTAGAATTGTCACTTCTTGGTCTGTTGAGGATGTGCACGGCCTCCTCCGGTTCCAGCTCCGCGACGACCACTTCGAACGTCCCTGCCGTACCGAACGAACAGGACGTCGCCCACCACGAGCGTCGTGTCCGCCTTCAGCGGCCGTTCAAAAAGGTGCTTGACGTCGATTTGGTGCTCGCCAAACCCGTCGCTCGCGGCTGCAGACTCGCGAACTCGCCCTTCTCGAGTCGCACAAAGCGCACGCGAATACTATCTGGCTATCTGCAGCTGCTTGGCGTTCTGAAATAGCGACGCCGCCATTTTCGGCGGCAGCCCCACTGTCCCTTCGTCCGCCACGAACTCCAACACTCCCTCATTAGTCTTCCTATACCTTCTCTCGGTCGCTTCTCGCTCGTCGTACGACAGTTCAAACGTGAAGACGCCGAGCTCGAGCGCGTTCTGAGAGTTCAGTTCTTCCAGCGCCGAGACCGGCAGCGTGATCTCGTCGTCGTCTCCGGACGTGGATATGGGTGGCAGTTGCTGCAGAGACTTGATGCCGCCCGTGAGGTGCTGCTTCTCCAGTCGCACCACGTGCTTCTGCGTCTGCAAAACCTCCAGCTCCTCGCACTTGTTCCGCTCCGCCTTGATCTTGCACCACTCCGCCACGATCTTGCGCTTGGCCTATTCGCACCGCTTGGTCTGTTCGCGGTTCCATTTGGCGCTGCGTGAGTTGAGATCCAGCTCCACGGCTCGCTACTACCGTGCTGCTATCAATCGGCGCTTCCTGCGTGAAGTCAATAGAGAAGAGCCTTCGCTTCCGTAGCGGCTTCTGAACCCGCGAACTTGGTTCTGGAAGGGGCGGCCCATTTTAGATAAGACGTCGTGCTGATTGCATCAACCCAAAGTCCCACCAAACCTTCATTCGTACTTGCATCATTATGGACACTGTCGACTGCAGTTGGAAGGGAAAGCGGTCAGCATGTGGAAATCGTGGATGATATCACGCTATCACACATTGTTTTAGATGTTGCCGTGGCGAAAGGGAAGCACGTTGATTAATGCTGAGGATTGATGTCGCTATGCAGCATTTCGCGAAATGTGGTCACTAACCTGACTCGTTCTCGTTGTACGTCCACCCCACTGTGCGTAAAATGCCAGCCATGACGTGCTCCGAGCCGCTGCTCACCGCGAACTTGACAATCTCGTTCTTCTCTTTCTCAAGTTTTGTGCCCCCGAGTTCAGCCCCCTTTGGCAGTTGTGTCACCTCGCTGACCCACGACTCCAGCACCACCTTCGTATGCAGTGGCACGGAAGTCACCTCCTCTCCAAACACGCAGTTGCACATGAGCGGTAGCGCCGGAACTCGCGCCTGCTGCTGCAGCATGCCAGTGGCACGCGCAAGCATCCACATGAGTGGAGCGACGTCGCTTCCACTGGGGCGTGCCCCGGTCACACCCACGACGCTCACTTCCTCAAACTCCGTCAAATTGCGCTTGGAGCACACGAACGAGTCCATGAGCGGGTTGGCATTCGCACCAGCAACCAACCCGTCGTCCAGTGCCGACGCAGAAACGGACAGAGGCACAACCAGCATCTCCTGCTTGAACGGAACCGAGAACCACGTCACCGACTGCCAGAGCGTGCCCTGGTCGTCGAACAAGTCCGTCTGCACCGTGAATTCGATCTCCGTCTCGAGGAAGCGCTTCTCAGTCAGCACCATCAGGCACTCCACAAATATCAAGCAATAAAAGCCGTCAGCTCAAAATGCAGTCGCAGCTAGTGCGGGCGGGCGAGACAAAGCGTCATATCCAGATACTCACGTTCAGTTCCGGCGGTGGCTGCGCGTCACCGTCCTTCGAGTGGAAACGCATGTCCAGCGGCCTCAGTTGGACGACGGTGAGCGCCTTCAGACGCATCTCACGCACACTAGCAGGGAAGTGCGAGTTGCCAAGCAACTGCAGGAAGAGGCTGCCAATCGCCACTTGAGGGAACATGAAGGGCAGCTGCTCTAGCGCCAGGCTGGGCAAGCTCAGCGACGTGGCCAGTTTGGCGAAGTCCGCCGATAGGAGCGCAAAGGGGCACTGCAGCGTGATGCGGGGGCATGGGCTGCGTAGGATGGCGGTGCGCCAGCCGCGACGTGTCAGCGGCGACAGCCAGCAGCGCCAACGGAACTCCTTCGTGCCGAGATCACCAGGTGCCGGCAGAGCCGCGTAGCTTTAGACAAAAACCGGCGTTACCACGGCGCAGCAACACCAAAGAGAGCTGCTTGAGGATCTAAACGGCAGCACCTACCTCTGCGCCACGTCGTGGTCCCACGTGACGGCCACGTACGCGAACAGGAGCGCCACAGCCACGATCACCAGCAGCGTCACCGCCAGCATGAACCACATGATAGTTGCTTGGGCTTGTGGATTGAGAGAGCGAAAAGAGCACAACCTTTCCAGACGCATACGCAAACCTTCAAATAGCATGGAGTTCTGACCAGTGTGGCAGTTTAGTAATTTCGCAATTCTGTGCAGCAAACATGCACTCTCACAACGCTTGGAGCTGACAGAAAGCCAAGATGAGACGCTTCACCGGTCCGAGTCGGAACTTGCAGAGGCGTCTGGCCATCCGTATGCCTTCCCATCGCGTTGCGCAGTCACATGAACGACCGCTGCGCTTCTTCTCCGCATTCGGTACGCCCCCAGCGAGCGAAAATGATGGAGAGGCGACCTCCAATAGTGGCTGGACGGGTGGAGCGGTGTTGGCGTACGCTGATGGTGCGTCGCGTGGTAACCCGGGCCGCAGTGGCTGTGGGGCGTTGCTGATGGATCCTTCCAGCCGAGAGGTGATCGCGACCAGCACGAGGTATCTCGGCGAGCAAGAGACCAACAATACAGCCGAGTATAGTGGCCTGCTGCTGGCGCTGCGACTGGCGCATCAGCACGACGCTACCCACGTGCACATCCACATGGACTCGCAGTTAATCGTGCGCCAGATGCTAGGCCAGTACCGTGTGAAGGCAGCCAACCTACGCGGACTGCACAAGCAGTGCAAGGAGCTCTGCGCCTCCCTAATCGAGGTGACGTTCTCGCACGTGCGTCGCGAGGAGAACGCCGCAGCTGACCGCCTCGCGAATAAGGCCATCGACGAGTATGAGGCGCTAGAACAAGATGTCGTGCATGCCGAAGGAGATCTTACAGAGATCACCAGCGAACGGTAGATATGTGTATGCTTGTCGTTCGATTGCACCATGCATCCAATGCTCGCGCCATCACATACACGAGGAAATGCCAAAAGTTGAAGCGATAAACAGTGACGAGAGGTTTTCTTCGATTCACTTTCGTTTAATTATACATTCAATCCCATTTTATAAGAATTCTGCCCATTTTAACGCTTCGATTACTTCTACATTTTGATCGCACCCACTGTTGAAGCAGACCCTTCACGCCGTCTCCATTTCGCAATCTTTTCCTCGGCAAGTGTGGGCGTTTTGGTGTTCTCACGCAAGCCCGCCCCTCCTCAGTCGCCATGGGGAACAAGGCCAGCCGCTCGACGTCCGCTACACAACTGGCACTGGATGCGATCCTGGCACGCCCGACGGCGCTGCGAGCCGATATGTTCGCGCTGGCGTCCGTGGCGCACCATGGCGTGCCCAGCAACGCGAAGACCTTGGCGTTCTGCGGTCGCCAGGGCCTGCTGGCCGTGGGCACGGCCGGTGGGGCAATCAAGCTATACGGTGCCGACGGGTTGGAGGTGCTGCTAGAGGCGCCTATCGCGTCGTCAAACGTGGCGGCGGGCGTCACGCACATGCAGTTCACCGCCCACCAGCGACTGGTTGCTGCCTACACAGACAGCTCCGTGCGCATCTTTGACCTGGCAACGGGTGTGGTCCTCGCGGAAATGCCCGCCAGCTGGACCACCAGCGTCGTTGTCTGGCTGGAGACTATCACGTACACCAATTTCCCCTTCTTCTTCGTCGCCACAGACGACGGGGAGATCCACGTGATCCACGAGGAGACGGGACGTGTCAGCACGTACGTAATTCGGCCGCAGGATTTGAGCGTGTCAAACGCGGAGGGGGTGATGGCGCTGGCATCGCACCCGCGCGACAGCAACCAATTGTTGATCGCCTTCGACACGTGCCCGGCCGTGCTGCTGTGGGACTTTGCGAAACGCAAGGTGGTCCGCGAGTTCACGCTGTCCGGGAAGGCACGCAAGGCCGCCTCTCCGCAGGCCTCGCTATCGCCACCAGGTTCCATGTCAACTGATGCAGATGGAAACTTCTCATGCAACTCACCACAGTCGCTCGCGTGGCACTCGAGCGGCAAACGATTCGTCGCGGGATTTAAACAAGGAGGATTCGCTGTCTTCCGTGCAGATAAACCAACTGGCTTGTATCGTTGCGTTGCATCTCCTCCCGGGAGAAGCACTGATCCGATCACGGCCGTGCGGCAGATTGAGTGGGTGTGTGCGCCGCCAGCGTCCAGACATGCCCACCTCCCCGGTGCCATTTTGTTTTCCGGCGGTCGGGCAAACCCTGACGAATCGAATTTGCTGACCCTTGTCTACCCACCAAACGATGGGCGCGGTGGCGATGACGCACTGGTGGACTTGTTCAAGTCCGAGAAGCTCACATGGCCTACCACCACAATCGAGTCGGTGAACCACGCGGAAATTTTGGCATTTGCTGTCGCGAGAGACCAGGTGGACCACTGCTCAAAAATGGCTCCGCTGTCGGTGATAGTGTTATCCGGGAACCCGCTGGATGGTTGCTTGCCTGCTGTGAGTGTGCAGTGCCTGCCGTGTTTTGTAAAGTTGTGCGATGGCGACAAAGAGGAATGGGATTGGCGACTGGAGCGGCTTCCGGAGCCCGCGCTCGCCCCTCCACTCCTACAGCTCAGTCCACTCAAGACAATTGCATTCATCAACTTGTCGCAGCCCGACAGTGTGCTGCAGGACGATTTGTTCTCAACGTGGGAGCAAAAGAATCACGACCCGATGTTCCGTGTGTTGCTCAAGGAAGACTTCGAATGGCCCATTAATGGTGGCAGCGTGCTGGAGCCGATGCTGAAAGGATTCCTCGCTACGAGTGGTGCGCTCGGCAGTGAAATGCAGATGATATCCCAAAACAGCACTATGATGCTAACCGGTCATGCAAATGGGTACGTGCTGTTCTGGGAGATCCAACCGGCTGCGGACCGCTCCAGCAAAGGTGCCCTCCGCCTCCTGCACGTAATTGATACGCCGCTGCAGATGTCTCCCGCCCCAGACAGTAAAGAAATCACGTGCCTAACATTCTGCGCTGAAGCACGCATACTTGCGGTCGGCTTTGCCACTGGAGAGGTCGCCGTGCTTGAGTTTGGCCAATCGAAGCACCATCCATCTTCGTTACTCGGGGAAGAGCATTTTTCGGCTGATGGAGCGTTGGCGCAGGAAGGCAAGGGCAGCGATGTTGCTGAGCCTGCTGGAGGTGAAGCAGATAAGGAGTTGATGACAACCGCTGCAGCTGATTTAAGCGCCGATCAGCTCTCGCGAGGCTTCAGCCAAGAAATACCTTCGGCCTTCCGCACACTATTCTCCATCCACGTACACACCGAAGCCATCTCTAAGCTTACGTTGTCATCCGCCTACGACTATGTGGCCGTGGCGGATACTGGTGGCATGGTCTCGCTTGTCCAACTCTCAACCCAAGCGTTCCAGATATTGATCTGCGATCTCGCTCCGGCTTCTGAGGAGCCGATGGCAGTGGCCTCGCTGCTCATGAGTGAATTGGTTCAGACGACCGAGATTCCTGGGAGCTCTCCTCCTTCAGGCTATTCGATGCCTGGCGGCAATGGATGCGGTAATGGAGGAAAGAGCTCCGCAGGAACGGCACGCCACATTTCAGGCACCCCAAGTGACGGATCGGATGGCATGGTCATGACCCAGCACCGCGAAGTGATCCCCGTGCTTTTTGTCGGGCGTGGCAGCGGAAAATTAGAAATGTATCATGTGCATTCAGCCACAAAGATGGGTGAAACGTTGGTTGATCCAGAGAAGGCTACAAGTCTGTCCTCAGTCATCATGGTGGATGCTGACGGCAAGCAAATCGCGATTCCAGGACGATTATGGGCTGAGCCAGGAGAGGGTTCTGCAGGCATCGATGCCAGTTCAACTCCTGTTGATGACTCGATTTCGTCGGATATGGTGGACCCCAACCTGACAGCAGCTGTGAAGATTGAGAAGCGAGATGACGATGGAGACCAACCGCCGCGACATGTGCGCTCGCGTTACTCTGACTTCGAATACACCAAGCAAGTTTTGCTTGAGGCGATCGAAGAACGATCCGAATCAGCTGCAGCGGACACGATGATGGTGCAAAACGAGGCTCTGTCGATGAAAGCATCGATGAGAGCGCCTTCGTCAGTACCAAGCAACACGATCGAGGTGGTGGCACCTTCGGGGGCACTTGGATTGTATCTCTTCATGGATGTGGAGCAGCGAGCGATGGTAAAAGGATTCGCGGAGGAGAGCAGTTCGGCTGCCTTGCTCGAAGCCAAAGGAATCCGCGCAGGCCACGTCATTACCTCGATCAATGGCGTTGATTTGACCTCGTTTGGCCGTAACGTGGTGTGCGCTGTACTCGAAAAACTTCGCGACCGCGAGAAAGTGCTGGCATTCTCCGACGGATTTGAGCTTCCCGAGGCGAACAACTGTGAAATCGGAGGTCTGCGCGACCTTCTCAACCACGACCCAGACCGCGAGGACGAGGACCGACCGCACTTCTTGGTTTGCACGTGCGGAAAGACGATTCACATCGTTCAAGCAACGGTTCCTCGTGCAGCGGAGATGGCCATGGGCCCCAAGGAAATCCCGGCCCAGCCGCTAGCGAGCATCGAGCTGCAGGCGACGGTGCTAATTACCTCGATAGTTCGGGTGCCTGTTGCTGAGCGCGTTGAGAACTGTTTGGCTGTCGTCGACCAGAGCAACCGTTTGTACATTCTTTCGATGCTTTCGCTGAAGGTGATTTGGGAGACGGACTGCTTCGGGTTTGGCTTCGCGTTGGGACACAGTGGCCTGGTGGACGGTATCTTAGCGGACATTTCGTATGGCGGGGAGCTGGTGGTGGCCAACACTTTTGGCGAAATGGAATGCTTCTCGCTGTTTGCCGAGCCCACTGCAATGGAGAGCGCGATGCTAGAGCGTAAAAGCATCAAGACGAGATTGTATCTCCCCGAACGCTCAGCTGCTTTCGATCAAGCCACCTCTCCACCAGCGAGCGGAGGCGCGAAGAAGCGAGGTATCGCCTCGGATGCTGGCAAAATGTTCAAGAAACTGGTTCTCAGCGTCACGCACGAGGCCACCGACTTGAGTAAAGTATTTCAGTTTTCCACCGAGGAAGATGAACGCAATCGGTTGCTGGGGGACCGAACTGCAGTCGCAAAAGAAGCTGCCTCTGCTGATACTGATGCGAAGTCAACGGCGAAGGTCGAACACGGCGCGAACGCCACGAAGGCCGCACTCATGCAGGCCCAGCAGGTACGAATTATCAATAGGGGTGTGCGTGATCAATTGTTTGCGCGCACTTCAGCTCCATCCACTGACTCATTGTTGTGAATCCTTAGCGCCTTGTGGAGCGTGGCGACAAGTTGAACGACCTGGGATTGAAGACGGAGCAGATGAAGAAGACGTCGGAGGACTTTTACCAGACCATGAAAGCCTTCAACGAGAAGAATGCCAATAAGAAGTGGTACGAGTTCTAGGCAGCAGATATATGGATATACACCTTTCATTTGTTGGTCATGAGCTTTGAAGGCAAGCCAAATCAGTGACTCTAGTACTTGATCCAGACGAGTGTGAGCCCTTGCGGCGGCGCGCCTTGGCCGGCTCTCGCGCGGCTTTTAGCAGCAAGAATGGATGATATGTCGTTGGGGGTGAACTTGCCCAGACCAACGTCCACGAGCGTACCCACCAAGTTCCGCACCATTTTGTACCGGAATCGGTTGCCCTCGAAGACCAGGCGGATTCGCGTGCCCGTATCCTCGTCAAAGTTGGTGTTCTCTTGGATGCCCAACGTCTCTGCGTGGAGTTCGATGGTCGAGAGCGTGCACACATTGTCCTTATCACCATCCCCGTTCTTCTGAGGCGTGAAAGAGGAGAAGTCTTTGGTTGCGGGTGGCGCAGTCAGCAGTGCCACCGCCACCTGCATTTTCGCCACATCCAGCGGTTTGCGCACGTGCCACACATGCTGGCGGCCCAGCACCGGGCGCAGTCCCCCGGCAACGATTTCGTACACGTAGCGCTTGCGCGTGGCGTCAGCGCAGGGGTCGAATGCGGCCTCTGCTTCGCTCATTGTGGTCATGCTGCGGCATAAGACGTCCTTAGGTAGACGAGTATTGAGCGCGTCGCGGAATACGCGATCCGGCTCCAGACAAGCGCTGGAGAACACCACGACTTGGCCCAAAGCGTGCACGCCCGTGTCGGTGCGCGAGGCGAAGCGCAGTCGCGGCAGCGTCTCGCCTGTGGTGCGGCGCAGCGCGTCTTCGATGACCTCCTGCACCGTCCGCATCATGCTGGGCTGGTCCTGCGCCTGGAAGCCGCAGAAGTCGGCGCCATCGTACTCCACAACACAGCGGCGGCGACGCAGTGCGCGGTCTGCATTCACGCGCAGGAAGGCGCTGGGCGGGATGTTCAGTCGCCTCTTGGATGTGTCCGGCGCCATGGTGGCCATGTTGGGTGGCGGTAAAAGGGCTCAGAAAAAGCTGTGGTGTGGCATGCCCATATGTTTCCACCAATCGCATGGTTGAATGAGCGGAGTAATGACCAATCAAGCAAGTGGGTGGGATATTTTGCCGTGATATGAAACGACGCCATTCGGGCCACAGCGGGGCTGGACGCTTGTCGATGCTATTCCTGCGCCCCAACCGTCCCCAGAAGCGCCAACGCATTCATCCTGACGTATACTGGTTGTGTCCCACCCTTTCATGGCCCCTCCACTGCTCACCGCTGGGCTGCGCGGGCAGGATGGCAAGGCCGAAGACGCCACGTCGCGAGGTCACTCGTTCCCGACGCCCTTCAAATGTTGTGGCGACTTCTGCGGGTTCGCGCTGCAAAGCGGCCAGATCGAACCCGCGGACGTCCACCGAGCTGGCAGACGGCGTGCAGCGGCACCTCAACCGCAAGCCGCTGCTGCTTCGGCCATGTCGCTGCTGTTCACCAAGGAGGAGCTGCGTACGCTGGGGGACGTGAACATGAGCCGGTTGCTGTCCGCCATGGAGGTGGCCCAGTCGGGCGAGACGGTGGATGGCAAGCACGTCCGCAATGGAGAGCTCCGCGTGATGACGTACAAGTCCATCGCGCTGGCCAAGGGGAACCGCGCACACCTTCATGCGGCACTGCAGTCTCCCGCACGGATGCAGCTTCAGTCTGGGCCGACCGCCTCAGTCTCTCCGATGCTAGCAAGTCGACGACGCGAGTCGCATCTATTGGACAATACAGTGGCACAAGATCTGCGTGAGGGATCTCGATCACGTGTCTTCGGGGAGCTGGATGGTGTAGCCAACTACTACCGCCAGGTGCGCGTGTGCTCTGATTGCTATGCCGTGTACGCGCTGCTCGACCTGGCTCGTCAGATGGCGGCTGGCGGTCCAGCGGAAGGCGAGAAAGCTCTCACACAACAAAGGAAGCAGCAAGCAACTAAGAAGCATCAGCAGTTAAGCCGTCAACGAGCCGCTGTGGGGGACAAATGGGACGAGTGTGTAGCACTCAAAGTCCGCGAGAAAGAGGCTGTGCTTCTGCGCAAGCATCGTGATGATCCGAGTCAAAGGTCAACAGCAGAAACAAACGCAAATGGCACAGTGGCAACAGTATCAACAGTGGAAGAAGCCGAGTGTGTGTCGCTGCCATCGCTCCTATCACCCACGAGCAACACCACGGTTCTTTCGAACGTGGAGATGAGGACGCCGCCCCAACAGCAAAATGCGAGTAAGCACACTGCTAACATGCCGTCTCTACGGACTACCGAGGCGAACCCACCAACATCACCCCTCCAAAGCAAGGAGTCGATAGCGATGCCAATGTCTACCAAGAGAGTCAAGCAAGAGCAGCAGTTATTGCGCAACAACGAGACATTCGTGGGTATGGATAACTACCTGCGCGGAATCACCAAGCACGTCGAGGCGCCACAACTACTGGAAGGCCAGCTCTTCCGAGAAGTAAAGCCCAAGAAAGTCAATGGCACAGCACATGGCTCTGCGCGGTCGGCGAGCATCCTGCTTGTGTCCTCGGACACTGTGATATTGGACGAGTTGCACAGGATGCTCAGTGCTCTATCATCGCCCGCACTGGGGCTTGAGATCGAAAGTGTGACGGACAGTCGACAGGCACTTCGCATTGCGCAGGACTTCGAGTATGATGTGGTGCTTGTGGATCGCGAATTGGCAGGCGACAACATGGCGGGACTGGAGTTCTCGCGGCTGCTGCGTCAGGTACAGCTCAAGCGCAGATTCAACAGCACCTCGGAGCGCTCCAGCGCTCTCCTTTGCGTGAGCTCCCAGACATCGCCAACAGACCTGCAACTCTACAAAGACAGTGGCATGGACGGCTGTGTGGGGAAGCCGCTAAACCGCGAGTCGTTGCACCGTACAGTGCACGCAGCGCTGCGTGCTCGTGGGTTTCTCATATCTCAAGCCGATTCGTCGTCTTCAATCAAGCGAAGGGGAGATCAAGCAGTGGAGGTTGCAACAGAAGCGTTGGCTAAGGCAAAATGCGAGCAACAAGCTCGACAGCGCAGGCGTCGACGACGACTGGAGGCCTCAAGCGCACTTGCAATGCCTGGCCTCGCTCAGATGAATGCACACGACGACTATGTACATGGTATCTTCCAAATGGATGCCGAAACCGCCATCCCATTCTGCGTCATGGGAGGCGCAGGCGACAATTTTAACAGCAAAGCCGGTCACACCACAGATTCCAGCGATGCCTTTTTCAATCTTGTGGTGGTGCACGATCTCTTCGATACATGGGAACGTCTGCAGATCCTGCTGCAGCCACTGGTGGCACGCTACCGCGGCCGGGTGCAGGTGCTGCTGTGGAACTATCCAGGTCAAGCCTACACAGCGTGGCGGCGAGGTACACTGCTGCACAACACTTTCCATGTGACGTGTCTGCGAGCGCTACTTGACCACGTGACTGGAGCATCAGGCAGTGACCGGTTACTCCACGACAAGCCGTATCACCTCGTGGGCATCGGCAATGGTGGCAACATAGCCATAGCATTCTGCTGCACACCAGAGTTGCGTGACGTCAATACGCGTTCTCTCGTGCTGCTCAACGGCTTCGCTCACGTTGACGCTCAGATCGCGCAGTTCTTGCATGACAGTGCCAAGGTGTTGGCATGCACACCCGAGTCGCGGCCAGACCTGCCCGTTTATTTCCACGCACGCTTCCTCTTCTCGCCCACCTATCTCGCGCGGGTGTCCACACCTCTGGCGCTCAACCTTTACACAGCTGTGCTCAACCCGATAACGCTCGAGGGTCGACAGGCGCTCACGCTGGGTGCGCTGGCGCATCATGACCTTCGTCCGGATCTCAAGCTCTTGAGCGTTGCATTAATCACTGTATGCTCCACGCAGGACGCGCTGCTGGATACCGGTGCACACACGGAGACAATCTTGACGAGGGGCAATCTGGAGCTTGTGGACTCGGTGGGGAAAGTACTACGATACAGGAGGACGCAATCACAGCAACAACAACCTGGCAAACGTCCGAGCTGTGTGATATGGTTGCCCAGTGGCCACGAAGCGTTGCAGGAATGCAAGCAAGACGTGCTCGTGCTACTCGAGCAGCTTGTCACTGGCTTCCACGAGGTCAACGAAGTGCCCCACGGCACAAACCAGGAACAGAAACAGCACGAGCTCATGCTCGACCAACCCAAGCCTAGATGCGAAGACGAGCAGCCACAGCAAAAGACGCTGTGCGAAGCCGATCAGCACTATAGCAAGAAGAAGCCCAAGCAACAGCGTGGCTTCGAGGACGCCTTCATCGACCGTGTACTGACTACTGTCAGGGATGTCGTTCCTACGTCTGCCAGCGCTAGTTCGACCGCCGCAGCGGCTCGACCGCTCTTCCGCGAACGCAGGTCTCAAGGCTGCGAGAAATGGCAGCTTCATCAACAGCAGACGGTAGAGCAGGCCGCCATCGAGTCGTCCGGGGCGGTTGGAAAAGCTCGATCCACCCCCATCTTCACACAACACAACCCGCATTTGAGCTCGAATCAGCACGGTGCATCCAAGCAGTTGCACCATGCGACCTCGGTGACCGGGGGGCCATCCAAGCTCATCGCCCTCACCACGTGGGACCCGGCCACTCCCGCTTTCGAGCGCGTCAGCGCCAACGTGGTCTACCAACCTGGTGGCGGCAGCAAAATCTACCCACTGCTGCCAGAAGTTAAGGAGTACATGGGCTGGCGTGTGCGCCGCAACCAGAAGCGACTGCAGCGCATGGGCAGCATGGCTCGCGTCATCCAGCGCGCTTTCCGAGCGTTCTACGCGCGTACTCTCACCCATCGGCTGCAACGAGACCGCTGCGCCGTGCATCTGCAGCGCTTATGGCGCGCTCGTGTCGCCCGCAAACACTACAAAGGGCTCAAGCGCGAGGATTGGGCAGTGCGACTCCTGCAACGTCACTGGCGCGGAAAGATGGGGCGCGTCTCGTACCACCAGCGGATGCTGCAGTATCTGGCTGCAATGGACATCCAGCGCATTTCGCGCGGCTGGTTGGCGAGGCGTGCAGTACTTCGTCGACGTCGACAGGTCTTCGAAGCTGCAGCAAAGATTCAGCGCCTTGTTAAGAAGTACATGGCGCGCTCGATACTGTTCAAGCAACGGCGACGACGCAACGCTAGCGTGACAATCCAGCGCGTGTTTCGTGGACTGCTAGGACGTCGGCGCTTCGACCGCGAGCGTGATAAGTTCCTGTTCGCCAAAACGCAAGCGCAAGGACTCGCGTTTGGCAAGCAACTGCTGCTGGAGTACAAACTCTTCGGCTCGAAGTTACAGAGTGACGTGGCGTTGCTGGCCCGCGAGAAGAGCGACGTGGAGGCGCAGGCCGAGCAACTCGTGAAGGAGATCTGCGAATTTGACGAGGGCATTCGACTGCTGGAGGCAGAACTACTAGCGCTGAACCAGTCTGAGGCAGATAGCAACGCCCACGGAGGTGCCAATCGGACACTGGACGAACAGGCCAAGTGGGCGCTGCGCGAGCAGAAAATGCGGCTAGATCGCGAGTTCTCGCAGATGCTGGCACAGATTGCACAGCGACGAGAAAAACTCTCCTCACTGGAAGAGACACTAGCACGTGTGGATCAGGAGAGACTGAGAAAGGAAGAGGAACTCAAAGCCCTCGAGCGAAAGTTGGTGTTACTGTTGGAGGAGCAGCAGCAGGAACTGGCGCGCATTTGCAAGAAACAGGAGACACGCTCGCAGCTCGCACTGGATTTGCTCCCACCCGCTGGATCCGTTGGTTTCGGTTCAAGTTCAGGAGTCCCCAGTGCCGTGTCTCCGGGAATGGGCAGCGCTTTTGGGGGCAGCCCTCTCGTGGGTGGGCCCACGACTCTGAGTCCATCGTCGGGGGCTCTGGGCCCAGGCAGCGGGTTCCCGACCCGGTCGACGGTTGGCGGTGGCTCCATCGTTGCCCAGGGATTTTCACAGCAGCAGCGTCAGGAGGCGGCGTCGCTCATGGAGTCCACCGAGACCATGATGAAGTTCGGCTTCATGTCCATGTCCATGACGTACTTCAGCAGCATGAACATGGTGCGCGCCATGCGCAAGATTGGCGCGCACCACATGACGCTGGACAGCGCTGCTGCCGTCTCTCACCAGCGCTGGCCCGAGAATACGGCGGCTGATACTCCATTAAAGGCTGCTGGAACTCTGGGTGGCTTAAGCGAAAGCTCCGCAGCAAGTCCTGGAGGGTTCCGACCCAGCATCCCGCCAGGCGGGTTCCCAGGACAGCAACCGCTGCAAATCGCGGCCTGGAGCGTGAGCGACGTCGGTCGCTGGTTGGATACGCTGGCGCTTGCGCAGTACAAGCGCGCGTTCGCCGATGCCACCGTGGATGGCGCCCTGCTGTTGCATCTCACGGATGACGACTTACGGCATACACTAGGAATGGAGCACCGCCTCCACCGCAAGAAGGTGCTCACAACCGTCGACGAAATGCGTGGGCGAGAACGAGACCAGATGATCAAACTTTACGGAATCGGTGGCATCAGTGATGGCTTGGGTGGTGGAGGGGTCTCTAAAGCACCAATCGAGTCCCTCACTGGTCCCAGCAGCGGCACGGCCCAATCGGCTGCAAGTCCAGCTTTCGGTGCCAGCTCAGGTTCTAGCTCCGTTCCTGGCTCGGGCCCAGGATCGAGTCCTGCTCCTGGCCCAGTCGCAGGCGGAGCGAAAGTGGTGGTGTCGTTCAACGAGTTTTGCGGCCTGGTGCGGCATGGCAAGCTCAAGCAGATCCGGGAGACGTTGCAGGCACTACCCGAGCGGCGGTTCGACCAGCTGACGGTCGCGACGCAGTTCGCGCCGGGCACAGGCACCATCTACGACGACCTGCTGGAGAAGAGCGCCTTTCACATCAACAAAGGAGACGACAACGGCAATTCGCCGCTGCTGCTGGCCGCGCAGAACAACCACATCAAGGTGGCTCAGCTCCTGCTTGCTAAGGGCGCCAATCCGGACCATCAGAACGTACGTGTCTGGCTAACACCTGAGCTATTGGATGCATCCTCCACTAACTCTTTCAATCTTTTTCTGCTCGTCGCCCTACAGAGCCACGGTCATACAGCTGGCCACTATGCCATGGCTTACAGCTTCTTCGATTTGGGGGCGTGGTTGCTGGACCCGGACAAGGGCGGCGGGCGCGACGACCTCCCCAACGAGAATGGCCTCACGGCCTACGACGGTCTCTCTTGACCTCTTTCGAGCCGTTCGTGGGGGCTCGGCTCGGCTTGGCTCAAGAAGAGAAAGTATCCAGGTTCCCGTTGCAATTCGAGCCGGAATGGCGACCGATGACTCTGCGCAGAAGCGTTTGCTTGGATGGGGGTGGCTCTTCGGTCGCGAGCCCAACGGGGTCCTGGCGGCGCTGGGGTCTCTCCAGCCTCCCAAGCGTTCTGCTGCAGCTGGTGACGACGCGCGTTTGCCACCTCCGGAGCTGCCTCTCGCCATCCGCCTGGTGCTGCTGGTCATGGAGCTGTCGCTGGTCAGTGGCACCGCATTCCTCCTGTTGCTAAGCGCTTCGGTCGTCGGTGCACTGGCGCAGAGCGTTCTGCACTGGACGGTTGCTCTCACCAGTGGTCAGACGAGCGACTCAGAGCTCAGCTTGGATCTGGCGAGCGTGATTACTAAGGTTTGCGAGTCCGCGACGTTCTGCTGGGGTCTCGTGGAATTTATGAGCTGGTTCTTTCGACATCCAAAGCGAGTGTTGACGCAGAGACTCTTGGGTTTCAGTTGGCGCAACACGACGGCTCCAGTGGTTTCATTGCTGCTCCACCTCGTGGCTATTGCGATTTTGGCATTCTGGCAAGAGCAGCGTCAAACTGACATCATGATGGTGTCCTGGCGGAATGTTCGCTCGGTGGCACTCCATCCCGATGGCTCACTGGCCGCCGTGGATTTGCTGCAGAGCCTGCTGTTCGCGCCAGTCATGGAGGAACTGTTTTTCCGAGGGACGATCGTGCTGGTGACGCTTAATCGCCTTCAAAACGTCAAGTGGAGCGCCGCCGTCTCCAGCTTTTTGTTCGCAGCCATCCACTTGGTCAACTTGCGGCATCTCGGGACGCACTATTCAGCGAGCTACCTGGCCTTCCAGACAGGGTGGTCTCTCTTGGTGGGCGTGTTTCTGTCGCTGCGCCTCGTGAACTCTGGCTCGCTCTCCGAGTGCGTGGTGCTGCACATGATTAACAACGTGTTCGCCACGAGCGTATCCAAGAAGTTCGCCGTTGATCTGACGCACTTGTTCGTTGCTTCTTCCGTTCTCGCTTCGGTATGCATTTATGCGATAGCGATCGTTCGCCAGCTGCGGCAGCTGCAACAAAGAGACTCAGAAGCCAATCATCATTAGGTCGAGCCATTCCGAAAGGAAAGTGAGGGGCAACTCGACTGGAGAGTCTAGGATGGCAGCAATCAGACCAGCACATGTGCGTCAAGCAAAATAGGCAGCAAAGTTGTAGCTTCGAGTTGAACGTAGGTATCCTTAAGTAACACCCCACTTGCAAAGCACTTTGCTTTGTTTACTGAGGACCACGCGTCATGCCTAGCTGCTGGTCAAGGAACGCGCGGTCCTCTTCGTCCTCGACGGTCTCGTCGAGCTGCTCGGCCAGGATCCGCGCGATGAAGGCAGCCGCGACGATGTTGTAGGTGCGGCGCAGGCGATACATGACCCACTCCATGGCAGCCACGTAGGCGAAGGAGCCAGGCACTTGGCTGGTGAAGAGTGTGCGCCAGATGGTGCACGTGAACGTGAGAGCTGAGCCCTGGACGAGCGGTGTGCCGATGGAGCTCACAGTGGCCAACAGGATGAGTAGAACAAGTCGCGCGGGTGTGAGTACGTCCTCCTGACCACTGGTGTAGGCCATGAAGATCGGCGCCACCACGAAGAAGATGGCGGTGCCACAGAGACAAAGCGACACACCCAGACAGACCGTGAACTGTGCGAGTGTGCGCGAGACCTGCCGCGACTTCTCCAGACTGCGCATGAGCACGGGGATCGTGGCCATGTAATTGCCCGTGGCCAGCATGTACATGGCGCTCGGCACGAGGAACCACGCGAACTTGAGCGGGTTGCGTCGCACGAGGATCGCGTAGAACACGCAGGCCACACCGAAGAAGTTGGCGGCCAGCGCGACCACCATGGCCAGCGTGAAGTAGAGCGAGTCGCTGAGCGCCTGCTGCGAGAGCTCGCCCGTCATGATGCAGAAGGTCATCATGGAAACCGTGCCCAGCGGGATATACGGCACGAGCCAATTCAGAATCATTTCGAGCACCACGTGCACCTGGCGGATAAGCACAAGAGCATGGTTGAGCTCGCCGCTGCTTGGGTCGTACACCGTCATGAGCGCCGCACCAACGAGCATGCTGAAGACGGTGATGCCCAGGAACTGCACGGACACGAAGGCCTCGGTGATGTTTTCGGTGAAGAGGTCCCCAAAGAAGAGCACGATCTGCGACGCCAGGCTCTGGGTGTCTGGGAACACGCCGCTCGCTGTGGCCAGTGAGAGCTGCAGTGCGTCGGGTAGCCCGGTGACATTCGAAGCCGTGAGCACTTGGCCGTCGTGCAGCTCTAGCCCGACACACTCGCTGTTGCTGGAGAAATACTGACCGTTCGAGCACTGTAGCACAAACTGAAAGCTCGTGGTCGTCGCTGGTGGGTCGGTTTTCAATGTGAACGTCCCAGCGAAGCAAAACGCCACTGCCAGTGCCACACAGCTGGCCAGTAAGGCCGCGAGCACGAAGTAGATAGTCATGCGTGTCATGACTGGGCGTGTCTTGGACGACACCACGAGGTTGGAGAAGCAAATGGTGACACTCGTGAAAATGAGCGGCAGCGTGAGACACTCGAGCGCGCGGATGACTAGCCATCCGATTAATCCGATCCAGAGCTGCGCGTCCTCATCCACAGGGTACTTGTTGAGCAGTCCGCCCACGACGAGGCCGATGGCACCAGCAGCGCTTGTGAGCCACAGACTCGGAGTCTTGTAGTAGAGATCCACCAGCATGTCGTCCGGCAGGTCCGCACCCGCGTGTAATGGCGCCGTCGAGCCTGCCCATGGCACTCCCTTGCGGTTGTTGAAGGTCGCGAGGGGGTCTCGGAACATCGCTGTCGCCGTCGGACTCATCGTCATCGTCAAGGGCTCGCGATCGCGACCGCTGCTGCCAGGGATGCTGCGGTCGTCATCGTGGTCCGGGTTGGAGCTGGTCGTTGCTGTCGCGATCGAATCAGCTGGGATGCCAGCGTCAGCAGCGTGGTAGGCTGCTGTGGTCGCCGAGCGACTGTTCCGTCGTGGCGCCAGCAAACCGTCGAACTGCCACTCCATTCTCTCTCTTATCTCTGGGAATCAGCTGAAGACTGCAGAACGCCAACACTTCCACAATGGAGCTCCCAGTCACCGCGTTTTCTGTCTGTTGTGCACAGCACCCAAACAAAGTTATCGCGGGTGTTTCAACCCATGCAGATTCGACGCCTCAAGTTGAACATCTCGAAACTGCTCGAGCGAGCTATTTTCACCTTCGCAAGCCACATGCAGCGCTCACATATCATGACCCACGCCATGCCACTTCATCCACACAAATATCATTAATCACCTGGCTACAGAACAACCTGACTGTTGGCCATCGTCATCGCTCGCTGTTGCCGCCGCTCCTGCCGATCGGGGGTCGGCTCCTGCGTGGGTGCTCCCGACCCGTCAGGACCTCCAACAGTCTCCGCTGCCCTCTTCTCGTCCAAGTAGTGCGCCATCACGAACGCCACCAATGCATTGTTCGTGACGTTCACGCAGGCCACGAGCGGATTTGTGATCCACTCCAGCGCCGCCATGAACGCCAGCAGCACGGCTCGCGGCCCGGCCGTGACCCCGAAGATGGCGCCTAGCGTCGTGGCCAGTGCCACGGTTTTGACGCCGGCGGGCAGCGGCGACAGCACGCTGGCGATTAGTGCGTTAGCGAACACCATGGCCACGTTGTTGCCTGGAGCCTCCACCGCTGTCAGCTCGTCGCTGCTCATACCCGAGGCCGAAGCAGTCAGCACGAATAACGTCGCGACCGAGAGGTACAGAGCACTGCCTGTTTGGTTGAGCACAGTGCCTGTGGCACACACAATAAAGGCCAGCGGCGATGAGACGCGATTGCTGCTGGCAACAGTGGCCACCGTCGCAGGCAGAGCCACGAGCGTAGACGCTGAGCTCAGTGCCAATAGCTGCGCCGACACGAGGTGCTTGAGGAACGCGAACGGGTTGGACCGGGTCAGCAGCGCCGCGAGCGCCATCATGACAACCACGTCCAATACCAGCGCCAGTAGTAACACTGCGACGAAAGCCAAGGCTGTAGCCGCCATAGAGTTGACATCCCCTTCGTCGGTTGATGAAGAGCGGAGCAATACGCTGCTCATCATGAAAGCCGCGCCGATGGGCAGTCGCCTCTGGAGCCAGCGCAGGATGGCGCAGGTCACGGCTTCAGTCTGCGCGACGAGCTCAAGCAGCACCAATCGTCCATCTTCCTTCTCTTCTTGGCTCTGGTTTCCTCCCTCGTCTTGCTCTAGAACATCGTCTTGTTTCGAGACGAAGCACACCAGCGCCACGCCCACCACAATTCCCACAATCAGAAGACCCAGGACGTCGCCAGCGAGGAAGGCGCCGGCCGCACTAATGGGGAAGACGCTGTTCAGCACCACTGCAAACTGCTCTGCTACGCTCGCGGCGCGATTGGCCGCGGCCACCTCCACCACGAACGTGCGCGCCACGTCGTCCAGCACGAAGGTCGTGGCGTTGGCTGAACACGCCAGAGTCCCGTCGCTCTGCAGCGCCACTGAGCCGTTCGTCACATTGCTTGGACACACGAACACCACCGACGCGTCAGTTGGGTAACTCCAGGCCGCACCTAGCACGGCGCTTTGCGGAACGATGCCTTGAAGAGCCACGGCCAGCAGTGCCCCCACTGCGCTAGCCAGTAGCGTGGCCGCCGCGAAGCCTGCGAACGTCGCAAACGCCAGTCGAAGCCACTGGGATTGCCTTTGCTTGACCTGGTGAGCAAAGTGCGCGCCCATCAGCACTGCATGCAGCGCCACGGCCGGCAGAGCGGCGCCCACGAAAGCGCTCGAGAACAGCTCTCCCGGCCGCACGGCCAGCCATTGCGCGACGTCGGACGAGCGCACATCTGGCAGCGAGACCGCCAGCGCTACGGCCACACCCACGGCGACACTCAAGGCGAGGAGAAGCGGTCGTGGCGGCGTGAGGGAAGCCATGGCGCCGGCAGGAGAAGCAGCAAGAGGCCTCATGGCGTTGATGCTCGACTGATTGACTAGTCAGTCGTTTCGAAAGTGTGGGAAATAACAAGTTTGTTCGAGACAGCTGGAAAGTAGTTGGGGTTGGAGATGGTATTTCGGACGTGCGGACTTTGCGGAGTGGGCAGCAAAGAGTCGGGGAACTGCCGCTCCTTTTCCTCGAGCGCTTTTGTTTTGATGCTTCCGTTAAGTATGCACTTTCGTTATGGCAAAATCAGTTTCATTATGGAAAACAAAATAAAAATGGATCTGTCCATAAACAAAGGTTGAAGACCAACTCTTTTTTTCCTAATCAATATTGTTTGACGGAGGACCCCATGTGTAAACGGGTACAAAATTCATTCAACTCAATACTTTCCGTTTTTTTCAGCGCGTTTTTCGTGGATTTTGCGTTTTCGATAATGCCATGCAGTGGTATGGACGTGTCTACGAAAGTGACAGTATTGCTCATTTCTATCGACTGATGGTGATTTGTATAAGTAACATCG
>MBAC02007685.1:0-38586 GCA_001712635.2 Nothophytophthora sp. Chile5
CTCGCTCTCGCTCTTGTTCTCGCTCTCGGCGGCAGCCGGATCGCCTCCCACGGCAAGAGACACCTCCACCTCGGACGCGACGTTGGCTTCGGCTGCGTCGTCGATGGCCGACGCCACCTCACCAGCTTCGGCTTCAGCTTCGGCTTCGGCGTCAGCGACGGCGTCAACGGCAAACGGGATCGACTCCGTAGCGGCCGCCTCGCCGAAATCCTCCTCCGCGTATTCGTCCGCCTCCTCGTCAAAATCCTCTGCGTAATCGAGTGCATCAGCGGTAGTTGTCGACTTCACAACGTCTTGGATAGATACCTTGGATACCCCAGCTTTCACGCTAGCTACTGGAGCATCGTCCAAAGTTAGCGCCTCGGTTTGCGCATAAGCAGTGGGATCGTTGGCAGTCGCAGCATTCACTATCACCGTGCAGCTGATGGACTCCAACGCTGTAGCCGTCATTGCGTTCACGACGCGAGCAACTGCAAGCGACGTGAGGACGCTGAGTTCCGGCTGCGACTGGAATTCGTCCGAATCGTCTGTGGTGGTCTCCAAGCGAGCTTCCAGCACTTCGTCCTCTACAAGCTGCCGGTCATTTTGATACTCGACCGGAAGAGCTGCATCCCTCACCAGCGATCGCTCGGATACATTCTTCATTGCTTCCAATAGCATTGCCTGAACTGAACGCGCCACTGCGATTGACATCGTCGGGGACAACTCCTCAGAGTATTCGCCGTCGTCGTCCAAGTCTGCTTCCTTTGCGAAATCATTTCCCGTCCTCCCGACACATGGTTCAGTTTGCTGCTCACTTGCTTCCTTGAGTTTTGCATCAGCAAAGTCCCGAGGTGAGGCCGAGCAAGAGTTGCCTGTGTATGAGTCTGTGCCTTGGTAGACGGTTGAACTGCCGACAGAATCCCCCGCGGTCCCACTTGTAACCATAGCAGAGGCATGTGGCGTAGCAGATATTCGTCCTTCAGCTGCCAGGGCATCACTCATACTCCGCATGGAAGCGAGGATTTTCTCCACTCCAGCTGCCATCACTGCGTTCACGGTTCGGCTGATGGCAACGGCAGTCATCACTGACACCTCTTCGACCTCATCTTCAGCGTCGCTCAGATTCTTGTCCGCTGATTGTTCAGGTGCAAATAGTACTGTTAAAGGCGGCACATGAGCGAAAGGCGCGTGGGGAGACTCACTGCGATCAAGAGCCCCCTCCGCCACATTTTCTCCCACCAAGGCTTCACCTTCACTGGCTCCTTTCATTGTTGCTGGCAATGGCGATCGTGCTTGAGCAGTCTCCATGAAATCCGCTAACGCTGCCTGAAGGGATTGTCCGATAAGACCATTCACCGTTCGCCGGATCGCCACAGACATTTGCACAGGAATTTCGCGGTATTCTTCGTCGCCCGAATCCTCCAATACCACTGACTCACCAGCAGCAGTTCCGGTCATTACGTGGCTGCTGATCGCTTGCGTCGTCGAATCATTAGCCGCAATTTCGTCCCGAGGACCATTGCTCGCAATGATATAGTGCGGTAGAAGTTTCCTCAGGTTCTGGCTGTCAATCTGTGCCAAAACTCGCTCGACAGTCTGCCCAATGATCCCGTTCACCGTGCGTCGGATCGCAACTGCCATTCCGACCGAAATCTCCTGCTCAATCTCCTCGGTTGACTTGACACCATTTTTCTCGGCCATTGAAGTGTCTGGGTATTCTCCAACGGTCTCGATTTCCTGTGGCTCTTCACCGCCGACGTCTCCTGGAGCTGCATCCGATCCCACCGCAACGTCTATGGTGTAACCCGATTGCCGTGATTGGTTTTGGGAGGCCATTTCCTCCATGGCATTCTCAACTGCCAATGCGACCATGCCACTGACAGTCCAACGCACAGCAATCGCCATTTGGATAGAAATGGCGCTCTGCGTTCGCTCGGGATCCAATTTCCCATCCTCGTCGAGGTCGAAGGACTCAATTGCAGCGACGACAGCAGTGTGATCGTACGTATTCGAGGCGTCGTGTTGTTCATCGTCCATTGTTCCAGAACCAGGCGGTAGGGGCGTTTGCTCCACAAACTGCTGGGCCCCGAATGCGTTCGCAGTCAACTCGCGCGAGATGTCTGCTACGACATTCTGCAGAGCACGAGAGAGTACGTCGTTCACACTGCGTCGAATCGAAATCGACGTGTCAACCGGCAACTCCTGCAGCAAGGGCGTGACGTGCTCTTGATTCGAGAGTTTCTGTGTGGTCGGAGAGGCTTGAGGTCTCATCGTTGCATCCGCATTCAGTTGAACGCTGCCATCAACATCTTGCGTCACTGAACGTAGTTTGGGGTCTTCCCTAGCACTTGATGATGGCCCGCCTGCGTTCATATATGCGCCCAGTCTCGCCGCTGCTGCTCCACTGTGTAATAGCCCGTCGTCAGCACTCTGCAAACTCTGTTGTACGTATTCCAACGACACCGCGATGATGGCTGCAACATTTCGTTGTATCGCAATGGCCATATCAACCGAGACATTATCGGCCATTTCACTCTCTTCAACTTGATCATATTTATCTTGCTCCGCTGGGGCGACTCCTTCATCAGCAGCGGGTTCAAACATATCCCACTCGGGAACTGCGGTAGAGGATTCCATCTCAGCTTCCCGGCTGATTCGGTTGTCGTCACACCTGACGACTGCGTCCAATTCACCGCTTCCAGGCTGCGGCGTGCCATCATTGACATCCTTTTGCGACATCGGGCACAGTTGGCTCACCACCTGACTCACTGACAGTGCAATGATGTCCTCAATGTTTCGACCAATCGCAATCATTGCCTGCGCCGGTAGCTCGTCTTGGACGTTGTTTTCCGCTGATCCCCCACCGTATTGGTCCATAACGGGGTTCCGATCCTCCGGTTGACCTGGTTCGGACTTGCAGACCTCAGATTCCTCAATTGAGTCCGCTTGGTTTACATCTGGTCGGGCAATCTCCCTCAAATCAGCTGCTTGGCTTCGATCCTCCAATACGTGCTCAACGAAGCTTTGAACGGAAACGGCAATCAGCCCATTGATGCTGCGGCGGATCGCAACTGCCATTTCCACCTGCAGCATGTCCTCGCCACCTTCCTCTTGACGACCCTCAGCGTTTTCGTGCCTGGTACCTTGATCATCTGGGTCCTGGGTCGCATCTTCTTTGTCATTCTCGGATTCAGGAACCTCGTCCGCGCGCTCGATCGTCGAAGACTCGAACTGGTGCATCATGTTGAGCAATGACGTCGCAACGATCTCATTCACACGTTCTTGGATCGCCCTTGACATTTGCGCAGACACCATTGCTTCGTCGGAGGAGGAACGAGGCGATAGGTCACCGCACACACCGTTATTGTCGGTATCTGGCAGTGGGTCAAAAGACGGGGGTGCGCTGTTAGGCATCGTCAAAGGTGGGCTAACAACAATGGGCTCGGGATCAGCAGCCTCGTTGTTGCGATCAGCAGGTGTACTGCTGGGTCGCATTCGTTCAGCCACAGCCTCGAGAGCTGTCGCAATGATGTTATTCACGTTGCGGCGTATTTCAAGTGTCATGGGCACTGAAGCAGCGTCCACTGTGTCCAGCGTCGAAGGAACTTCGTCGTCGATAGCTTCCTCGCCTTTAGTCCACGTTGCATCATCAACAGGAGACTCATCAAACTTCTGGACGCGCAACTTCTCAACAACGTTGTTGAGCGATTGAGCAATCGTCGAGGCCACACTTCGTCGAATTTCGATCGCCATCTGCACCGAAATACAGCTTTTCATCGTCTCCTGGGGACCTGGCACCTTGTCGTTGCTGCTGGACGTAGCTGGCGCCGCTCGTATCCTCAAGCCATCGTCTTGCTTTACGTGCCTGTCTGGTAGACGATTGCTGCCCAACTGCTTCATCGTGTTGGCAAGCACTTGCTGACCGAGTGCTGCTGGCGGAGTCAATGTATTTGCCACATTTTGGAGAGCGATCAACAAGATTGAGTTTGTCAACTCCAATGCTGAGACGTCGCCGGCGCTGTCGTGCTCCAGGCCTGAAACCAATTGCAGCCCACGATCTTGAATGCTGTTGTCATTGTCGTCACCCGCCATTTGCCTGTCCTCCGTCATCGACGGTGCGCATATCAACTCGCTGTCACGGTCTTCGGACACTGGCTCAATTGAAAGGACTTTGTCACATGGAGGTAGCTTCTGGACGTCTCCTAGGGCTTCAATTCCAGTCAGTGCGTCAAGAATTCCTCGAGCCGCGGTTTGTTGATAAATGCCACGCATCACTGGCCAATCCAGGAAGAACCCTGCCTCGTCTTGGGCGTCTGACGGCATGCCCGCCGTTTCCCACCTTTCGGTGTCTGGAATGTCGTCATTTGACATATCAACGGCGCTGTCGTCGTGATAGATCTCGCCACCAGTCACCATGCCTGCATCCTTCTCGCCGTCCTTTTGACCACTCAGATCTCCTGTCGCTGGATGGCTACGAATCCGGCTTTCACTTGGATCAGCTGCATTCGCACCAACCTTGTCTTCCGAAGCGATATCAGTTCGTACATCACCACTGTCAGCCCCAGACTGATTGCCCTTCACCACGTCAGACCCCCAAATTTCAACTGGACCCTGGGCAGTCTCACGCGACGTACACACCACAGAGACAACCTCTTGGTCGAAATCAGCGCTACTCCTGTCGTCGGGTCTGCCTTGCCTCAACTCCAAGTTCATTTCTGGCTCCTCTGTTCGCATGTTTAGCGAGATAGCAGCCTCCGTTTCACTCTCGTCCGGTTCAAACGAGTTTTGGTCGTCTTCGTACGTGTTGTCTTCGACAACGTTGAGGGGTTCTGCGTTTCCAGATTCGGCATCGAACTTTGCAGGCGACAATGCTCCGATCTCCTCCGCGATGAACGCTGCCTCCATCTCATCGTGCACTGTATCCACTGAGGCCGGCGCCTCTACGTCGCTGTCACCTGATTCCTCGTGGCTCGCGTCGATGTGCTCGACAATCACTCCCTCCGCTTCCTCCGGTTTACCAGGAGTGATCACTGGAAGCACAACCGCAGCGATATCCTCCTGGATAGATTCCTCGCAGAAGACATCCCCTTCCTCCTCCTTTGCCTTTTGCGGCGAATCGGCCATTCCCGAAAACATGAGCACTGGGAGGGCCATACTCTCTCGAGCAGAGCTGGTTTCTTGGACGCTACGGCCGGTGTCCTGCTTCGCTGGTGCTTTTTCGGGACCAACTCGAAGAGGTTCCAGAAATGGGATTGACGGTACACGCGCCTTTGATTCTAGGAGCGTGGGGACCGCGCTTCGATCTGACGTCGCCGCTTTTTTTGCGAGGGTTTTCTTCTTTAAGGCTGATGAAGTCCGCGATTTCTCGTAGCCGCCAGGTAGAGCTTTTGAGGCACTGGAATGGCCAACAGCCGCGCGCTTCTCGTCTGCAACTGCTAAGAACGTGTGGAAAGGAGGCGCTTCCTCTCCCTCTCCAGCCTGGGCAACCGCGTCCTGCTCGTTGATGGAGGATTCCCCAGACCTCACTGATGTCCGCGCCGTTCCGTCGCTCAAACCACGCGGTGTTGAACCCATTCGGAAGCTTCGTTCGTTCATCGTCGACTCTGCGATTTCGATCATCTTGTGTAGCTTATCCGAAAAGGTCATGCGGTTGAGGCCTGGCGATTTGGAGCCCGTGTTCGCGAACAAGGACGAAATGCGGGCTTCTTCCTTGAGTAACTGTTGCGCAAACTCGCGCAGTTCGGCCATGGATTCGTCCACATCCACCACATTTGAGCCGTGCGCTTCAGCAGGCGCTTCCCCCCGAACCTCGTCATATTGAGGAACTGGCGTTTGTATCGCCGATCGCTCGTGGGCTGCAGCACTGCTGGTGATAGGAGATCGCGACTTGGACCGCGACGGGGGCTTTCTTTTTGTGGAGGGAGACTTTGATCTACCTTTGGGAGATGAGGACGGCCTGGAATGGGCATCACGGGTCCTCACAGACGCCCCAGACGATTCTCGCGCTCCTTTGTTCAGACTGCCATCATCTCGACCCATCCTCCCACGACGCTCCACCTTCTCGTACGAACTGCCCCATCCGTTGGAGGGATCAGTCACCTTTGTCACCACCACGGCAGTCTGCGGACGTAAGCTGCCGCTACTAGAGCTCATGTCCATCGACCATCCAGCGCCTGTGTCATCCCGCTCAGAACCGGCAGCTGCAGAACTGGATAGCCGCGCAGTGGAGAACTTGATTCGGTCGTTTACTAGCGGCGTAAGACGTGCCGAATGAGGACGCGCTGGTGCCTTGGTGCCTAGCGAGACGATTGGCTGTTCCAGGGATTGACTGCTCGACAGCGGAGGCGGGATGACAAACGTCACACCTTCGGTTCCCAGGTAGTTGTTCTGCAGCGCGTTCCCTCGAGTGATGCCAGGTTCAGCCGCGAACCCTCTGTCGGGTAGGGAACTGATGACACTGGCCGGAGCACCCGATCTCTGCGCTTTGGTATCTGCTGGAGGGTTTCCGTACGTCTTCACCAGTTGTCGATCGCGCTGCTCGCTCGTGTTGGACCGCCGCTTCGTCTCACCAGCTCGTTGCGCGTGCTCATCTCGACTACGTGGCGCAGGAAGTTTCGACACCCTCGGTGCCGAGTTTCGGAAGTCATCAAGAAGTTTCACGGGCGACGTGAAAAAAGAGGCACCTGGCGCGTCGCTGGTCGCCAGCTGCCCAGCAAACAAAGTCAATCCTCCTCCTGCACTTGTTGCGGTTGTTGTCGCCGTGGGACGCCCAGTAGGGGATTTGGATCGCCGGCGAGCAGTCGACTGCTGGGAGTACCGCTCGGACTCGTCTCGTTGCTCAACTGCTTGTGACGAGGTGTCGCGACTGCGACCATTTGAAGAACTGGGCAATGGAGAGCGCCCCCGACTCGCAACATTCGTCGCCTCAAACGCCCCAGCCGCCTGCTTCCCCACTTCTTCATCTAAAATGACACGAGCTGTTTGGTGGACACGTTTCGAGGGGGACTGACAGAGGCTCGTCGCTGCGATCTCTCTCAGTGCGGCAGCGGAATATCGGATGATTCCTGGGGAAAGGCACGGGAAATATGCAAGTAAGCATGCATCCTCCCTAAATGCGATCGATGGGTAGAAAATAGGAGAAGATATCGTTGTCACCTTCGTCGACAGGGTATTTAGCCATGACGACGGAGAGGTCCGCGATGGCACCCAACTCGCGCAAACTTTCCGCCGCCGCTGAATTGTTGGACGCAAGGCTTGGGTCCGCACGCAAACGTACACGTAGCAATCCACAGCAAATATAACGTGAATGAATGAATCCCGTGACGTCTGACCCAATTGCGGCGACAAAGACGTACCAGAGCAGGAGAGTGCACAAGGCGCACGTGACTTTCTTGTCCTCCCTCGCCATGCTTTGGCGAACAAGTGCGACCATCACCTCCATCGGAGACTGGACTCGTCGCTTCGGATCGTGTTGAATCAGGGAAGCAGTCGTCGACGCCCCGCCAAAGTCGCACAACTCGATCAGAACTTGGACGCGAAACGGAGACAAGGGGGTCAGTCTACAACCAGACAAACAGCATTCGCTCGCAATCGATGCCAAATCCGCTCAGAACCCACCTTCGCACGCATAAATCTGCACTTGGCGCGTGAGGTTCGAGTACTCGCGATGGATGTCAAGAGACGCGAGTACGAGCTGCAGGACACTCGGGTCAGTCATCGTGAGCATCTCGTTCTTGCTGGCGGGACTGGCCTGGGCGAGCACCGCGAGACAACCGCAGGCCGACGCCTGCAGGATGGCGTCCTCCGGGAAGCACAGCAGCGTCTGCGCGACGGTGGGGACGATGCCGTGTTGCACGAAGAGCTCCATCGACTCCACGCTCAGATGGCACAGCTTGCGCATGAGCACACAGCCGTAGCAGAGCAGCACGGCGTGAGTCGAGTGGGTCCGGATGATTTCCAGCAGCAGCAGCTCGCCATTCTGCTGGTGGACACACTCTGCAGTCACCTGCGGGGCTGACCGAATAACGCGTAGCAAGAGCGACAGCGCGTTTTTCTAGTCAACCGGGAATGACAACAACAGCAAGAGATACGGACGAGAGTGAGTGAGTTTGCATCCCATCCCAGTCCCATCCCGAACAAATAGCTTAAATAGAGAACCCACCACGGCGGTGGCGTCGACGTCTGTTGCGGCGATGGCGTCGAGAATCTCTGTCACCTGTTTCTGGTGTTGCGCGATCGAGTCGCTCATGTCACCGCGTCGAAGGGACGACGTCGTCGGCAGCCTCTGCGAGGGGAGCGCGGTGCGCGGAGGCGCGTCTGCAGCTGGTCTGCTGCCTGCCGTGCGGGCTCTGCGTTGCGTCGGCCCCGAAGCCGACGACGCTGCACTGCTTTTATGCGAGGCCACGAACATGCGCTCGTTGTCTGCTGCGTTCTCTGCTGGTCGCGCCGTCTCCAGCAACTCGTCTGAAGGCGCACGGCTCGATCGAGGTCGTGTGGATTTTGCGACGGCTTCTACCGACGACGAGCGGGGGGTTGACCCCGTCGCGGCTCTCTTTGGTGTTCGTATTGACTGAGGGGACAGTGTGGCAGTGGGGGCGGCAGTGGTTGCTCTTTTAGTGGACTCCGCCGCCTTGGATCCGCCGTCGACCTCGAGCCGCTCGCGGCACACGCGCTCCTCCAGCTCCCCGTTCTTGTAACTCACGTCGACGGCACCGTTGGAGCGCAGCCGTAGCACTTTGGCGCGTCGACGCGGCGTCGTGTGGCCGACCTTGGGCTTGACGACCACGCGGTCGCCCACGCGCCACAACTTGGCGCTCGAAGCCTGCGCGCGCATGGGATCGCAGGGAGGAGGTCTCTGGGTTGGGAGGCTGCTGCTTCTGCTGGGGACGCGGCGTTTCCGTAAGTGAGCGGAAGAGACTCCTGGGGGCGGGAGGATCGCGGGACAGAGGGCCACCCCCTCCGCCTCGTGACGCTTCAAGCCATCTCGGCGTTTGATTGAGATGCAGTACAGTGAAAGCCAGAGAAATGCGCACTGTTCCGCTTCGTGTACATTTCAGTGCACTTTGCTACACGTAACACAATTGGAACTGGACAACAGCCGTAAATAGACAAGTGTATGCTGCTGAGACGAGGCGTGGTGGCAAACGAGACGCATCGAGTGACGATACACATGAACGAACGTTCAGTGTCTGAATTTAATTATTTGCGTTCCTTTTATTATATAAATTGACAGTATTATATAAATTGACAGATTTTATGCAACAATGGAATCAGAACGGTTAGATACATGCAGCAGCTACAGCTCCACGGTCCTTCCTCCGTCCGCGTGATTCACCAGCGTCATGGCCTCCACCTCGAGCTCGTCCATGATAGCGTAGGGCTGGTCGACGGACGGAGGCACCAGCATCTTCGTGTAGACGTGGTTGGGGTATTCCTCGTCGTTCTTGAGCGCCATGTACTTTTGTGCGTTGGTCGTGTCTGAAGGGAAGTACTCAGCCCGCTGCTGCGTGGGGAAGAGCAGCACGATGGCCATGAGGACGACCAGGATGATGCACCCGAGGAGGGAGATGAGGAACGAGTTCCAGGGGATGGACAGCACGACGCGGCGCCGCTGGACGTCGCCCTTGAGCTTCACGTTGCCGAGCAGGTCCGAGAAGGTCGTGTTCCCGATGGCAGACGTGTCGTTCACCTCCGTCACCACGGCGTCCTGCATGAAGTAGAAGAAGGCCGAGGTGTACATGACGTCGGCGGGTCGCTGCAAGAAGTAGTTGTTGTCCTCCACCTGGTGCAGATACGACTCCATGAGCGACGAGCACCACTGGCCGCTCAGGTTCTGGTTCTGGCTCGCGTCCCATTGAGTAACTGCAAAGTCGTCCAGGTTCAGGTACTCCAGCTCCACGGGCGTGCCTTGGATCAGCAGAGACGGTGTGTTGAGCTGCACCAGCGGGATGGGCGAATGGAAATCGGCTGACTTGATCTCTTCTATTGGGAGTACATCCTCGCCAATGAACAGGTAACGCTTCGTCTGCGGCAGCTGGTACCACATGCCCAGGCATTCGCCATCATCTGCTGCCACGTCACACTGCGCGTCGAAGACCTCGTGCAGCTGCTCGGTGGACCACGACAGCACCGCAAAGCTGAACTGGACGTGGCGTCGCGGGTTGACGATGTACGGGCCGTAGTATACGTCGTCCAGGGTGGGCATCCCGCCGTACGCGTACTCGTCTCCCGAGATGTACGACCCGATGCCGTACAGAACCGCCCGGTTGGCTATTTGGTCGCATTCCGCCAGGAACCAACCCCCGTAGTTGACGTCGTAGCTAATGCCGGAGCAGTTCTCCACGAACGGGATCATCCCCACCTCCTTCTGGAGCTTGAACGACTCGCTCGTGTCGAAGAAGGCGCAGGTCGTGTTGCTGCAGAAGTCGGTACTGAAGTAGCTCCACACGTAGTCGTCCAAGGTGTCCGATGCCGACGTGCTGGAGGACGATGAAGTGGCGTTGCATTCGTTGAAGAAGGTGCACTGGACGTCGTCCGGTATCAAGCCGTAGGTGACGGAGGTGTTCACGACCAGGTCGATGGTCATGCTCTCCAGACTCATTTGGCTCGTGAGGTTGAACTTCTCCATACTCAGAGTCGTCTCCTCCAGCGCGAAGGCGTCCGGGAAGGACTTGTTGACCCCCACCGTGACTAGGTTCACGAAGGTTTCGATGGAGCCATCGACCGACTGTTCGATGTAGTTGAACAGATCAAACAGAGCGGTGGCAGGCCCCCGACAGATCCGAGTCCCATCGTCGTCGTAGGTCCACTGGCCAGTGTCTCCAGTCAGCGACAGGTCGATATTGTACTCGTCTCCCTGACTCGACGAGTTGTCGAGATCGTATCGGCCGTCCGACAGCGAGCAGTCGTGCTGGAGCTTCTCGGCGTTGCCGACCGCGCGTTCGACCATACTAATCCCGTGGAGGAACAGCATCAGCATGTCGTACGTGTCGAAGTCCTCCGGCCAGCTCAAGTCTCCCTGGGCGTCCGCGGCCGTGATGGAGTAGTTCACTTTGCCCGGCATCTTCGTCAAGTTGAACTCGGCGTTCCACTCCTGCGGATTGAAGCCGTAGATGGTGGCGATGGAGGCCAAGTCGTCCACGTTCATTGGCGCGAAGCGCTGGCCGGAGTACAGCAAGGACGAGTTCTGCTGCGTGCAGGTCGAGTTCACGATGAAACTGAAGGGCGTGGACTTCATACGGAGCGCGTTCTTCATGATGGTGCTCTCCACCACCGAGTTGTTCAGCGCCGCGGTCTTGATCGTCTCCAGGACCGACTGGGACTTCTTGAAGTCGTCCAGGATCATGGTCGAGTTGAAGCCCACGGTGCTGTTGGAGGCCTGGAAGCCGCGGATGCTGTTGCCCAGCGTCAGGACTACGATCATCGGCAGCGCAAACAGGATGGCGGCTCGGATCCGACGCACCATTGTGCGCTTCGTGGAGAACTCCTTCGTGGACCACAAGACGTTGTGCAGATAGACGCTGAAGACCGGCATGAACTTCTCGAGCCACCAGCCCACAATCACCTCCACCAGCGCCATGAACAGCCCCGAGCGGAAGTTGTAGGTGTCCGTGAGATCGTCGGCCACCTCGGAGGAGCCCACCTTGTCGATCACGTTCTTCCGCACGGTGATGCCCCACAGCGCCACGCCCGTGAAGGCGGCGATGAAAATGCTGAGAGCGCCGACGTAGAAGGCCAGTCGCCTGGGTATCAGTGTGATCTCCAGCGTGGGCGAGGCCTCTTCCAGCTTGTTCTCCGGCGGGTCGACGTCGCTGGCCTTCAGCTTCTCGTCAGCGGGGTGTTCCGCCCCTTGGCTCGGCGCTCGGAAGGAAGACATACCGACGGCAGCTCCGACACGCAAGGGGTCTTGGGCTTGCTGCTCCTTCTGCGCGTTTTGAATTGTGAGCAGGTGGCGCTGAGAGTCTCAGCCGACTGGCCGTGCTGTCGCCGTGGGTACAAACAGACAATACTGGCAGTAAGCTTCGGCTCCGTGGCTACAATAGCAGACCGCAGCTGTCGGTCGGTCGGACGTGCGCAACCAAAGATACGGGGGACTTTTCCAGCTTTCCAGTGGGTGAAGCATACGTTCTCAACGCTGTCGTTGGGTACACCCGGCCACAGTCTCCGACGGAAGTGGGACGCGTCCATGTGCATGTACTACATGCACCAGTACTCTATGCGCGCACTGCGGAAGTACTGCTTCGATCTCCGTGGCTTGCCTGCGCTTGAGATAATGCGCGTACCTGCATATCAGAAGCGCCAGTGGTGAGTTCAGTTCACCGGTGCAACAGGTGGGCCAATTCCCCGCCCAAGAACTCGCCGAAGATTGCTCCCCCACTGATGTCGCGCCGCCAAATGCGTGGTCGTCCAATCCGACGTGCGTGCTCCTTCTCCGCGAGCAACTGGCACCGGAACGGTCGTTGACTGCCAGTCGCGCATTTCAATTGGCATGGGCGTTCTTGGGTCAGGGTTCGGGATGACTGGTCATTGGGTTCAGCATTGTGTACCCAACGGACGGCGAAAGCAGTCGGCCACGGACAGAAGAATCGAACGCAGGCACAAACACACGCTCCTCCGGTCACTGTCTCCGCAGCAGCCGGGTAAGCGGTCGTTGGGTACACCCCACCCCACCCCACGCCGTCTGGTCGGCGTTTTGTACCCTTCAAGCTGCCAGACTCCTGTCTGCTCATCTCGTGCCAACTGGCATTCTCCGAGCCGCGGTCATTTGCAGATATGCTCCCTTCGACGCAGCCACAAGCGAACCCGCGGGGCGATACGTTCGCCTTCATGGCGACTCCGCAGCCGCCGGACCAGGCGAAAGCGACGGAGGACGAGGCGACGGCGATGTTCGCATTCCAGGAGCCGCCGATGCTGGGCGAGGAGAGCGTGGAGCCGCAGGTGAAGCTGTCGGCTCTGCACTTCATCGCGTTCGTCGTGGGAAGCGTCGGCGTGCTGATTGCCTTCATGGTCGTGTTCCTGTCGGACGTCTCGATCGGAGGCAAGGCCAGCGACCCCATCGGGTCGTCCGCCAATGCCGACAAGGAAGTGGAGAAGTACCAGCTGCTGAATGGCTACGTGTCCGCCGCAGCGGGGGAAATCCTCAATGAGCTCTTCGCCATCTTCATCGCCGTCATGATCACGTATCTGGGGAACCTGCCGTGGCATCCCGGCCAGAACCCGCGCGACGGACGCGGCCGCGTCAAGACGGCGGTTCTCAGCTGCGTCATGCCCGTCATGTTCTACGTGCTGAACGTCGGTATCACGTCCATGAACATCAAGCACACGATCGTGGGGGTCGAGCACGTCTTCGTCGAGGGGGACCTCATGGTCACGTCGTACGCGGTGGGGGAGAATGGCTCCGTCTCCAACGTCCAGAACACCATCTTGAAGACGACGGTGCTCAGTTTCGTGGAGCCCTACACCATCGCGTCGGGCTCCAATTGCTTCCTCGGGAAGAACTCGACGCCCGACGCCGAGAGCATCGCGGAGAAGAACACGATGCCGACCGTCACGAGCATCGACTCGACCTCCGTGGTCTTCGGCTTCCCTGCGAACTCGTGGAATTACAACGCGCTGCCGACTGCAGCTGCTCCGACCCACTCTGTCAACTTCTCCTTGAACGACTTCAGCGTCGACGACTTCACGGCCTTCCAAGCCAAGACGGGCTTCGACTTCTTGACTGGCTACGAGATGTACCTGCAGGGCAAGGCGCTGCTGGAGAGATCCGTGTCGGACGGCGACGTTGAAGCCACGTACCCGTGCTCCTGGGTCGACGGCAAGTCCGAGGACGACCCCAACGACGAGTTCTCGATATTTGACAACAGCAGCGAATACGAAGGCATGCGCGAGTGCAACGGAGCTGTCAGTTCGCTGCAGAAGCTGGCCAACATGACCAGTGCGTCCACCCACAACCTGCAGACCTTCGTGGAAACCATCGTCCAAGGGCTCTACGACACGCTGGACTACATCTCGACGGACGAGGTGCAGGTCGTGCTGGAAACGTACACGCTGTCGTCGCAGCTGAATCTGACTGCGATGACCATCGACATCCCGCTGAACGCGACCGTTCAGTATCGGAACGTGACGGAGGAATGCACCGCCGACGGTCGCGTGGCGTTTCTCGTCAATGACACCTACGGGTACACCCAAGACGAGATCGATTGGTTCAATGAGTACTATTGCACCGAGACATACTACGTCTACGAGTCTCCGGCGACGACGTGTGGGACCGAGAACTGCATTTTCCTGGACCAGTCGGGGATCACCCCGCTCAAGAAGCAGGTGCTGCTGCTGCCGTATCTCAAAGACTGCTCTGTCGAGGACATGCAGTACAGCAGCGACTACCTCAACTTCCTCCCCTCGGGGTGCGTGGCGCAAGACGATTCGGTGTTCCTGTACGGATCGGGGGCCTACATGGAGGGCGACGCCTTCATCGAAGAGAACCTCATCCCCTACCTCGTCAACACCAGACGCCACCTCGTGCTTTCCTTCGCCAAACTCGACTGGCAACTGACAGACGTGAGCAAAGTCTTCAACGCCGGCTGCGGCGTCCCAGGCGGGTGCTCGGGTCTCGTCCACAAGCTGGAAAATGCCACAGAGGCCGCCTCGAAAACGGCCTCGGTCCTCGTGGTCGGGAACAGCACGATCCCCGCGGACAGGATGGAGGCGCAGTTCATCAACCCCGTGCATCTCGTCACTCTCAACGCTCAGCCGCTCTATTACCCCACAACAGGCGAGTCCTACGTGTGGGAGTACGTGGACAAGGCGCGCTTCGGCAACGTCTCGTGGCCAGACCCGCTCATGGAGTTCAACTGCTCGATCCTGGTGGATGCGTACATCGACCAAGTGGAGGCCAACCACTACTACTTGGACGAGCCGCTGCAAGTCATGTACACCTCGGCGCTCTACTATCTGTTCCAAGACGCCGCAACGAAGACGGTGACCCTGGATGAGGCCCCCGAGGGCGCCAGCAGCTTATATCTCGGCAGCGCTCGCTTCGACGGCGACACGGAGCGCAAGAAGATCAAGTACTCCATCCCGCGCAGCTCCGCCATCGCCACGGCCATCGGCATCGCGATCCTCATCGGGTTCGCCTTCGTGGTGGTCGTTGTGCCAGTGGAACGAGTCAAGAAGTCGGCCGAGACCAACTTCGCGGCGCGGTACGCCGCCGTCTTGACGGAGGAAGAGTACCCGCCGGAAATCCACGACTGCAATTTGAAGCTGCCGACCGGCGAGCTGCTCAAGATGGACGACTACACGGTCGACGCAATGACGTTGCACTTCAAAGGGAACGAGGAAGAGAAGGCGCACCTATAAGCTTGTCGACGCAGCCCTCTTGGTTTCTGCCTACACGCGAGTGTCACTGTGAAGAAGCCAATACTAAGATGCATGTACATGTAGTATAATCCAATGCTATCGAGAGCTTATTGTGGAGATGTTCGGCTGGAGAATGCGAGCGGAGCTCAGCCGGTGGCTTCGCGTTTCAAGTCTTTTGGTCGTGTATTGTTTTGTTGGCCCTTCCGATAACTCCCTCACTGCGGTCATCCACGTCACCCAAGCCAGGACACGTCAACTCTCCACTGCCTCAGCGATCGCGGTTCAGGCGAATGCCCCCGTGTCAACCTGGACCTCGTGTCGAGGCGACGCTCGCACCCTTAAAGGGTGACACCCATTCCTGACGACTCGCTGTGTAGACAAGGAGTCCAGCGTTCCAAAGGTGCATTCAGTGCCATGTCCATCTTCCTGGTGTCGTTTGGCCATCTAAAAGCTGGGGCTGAAATCTGTTCGAGTAGCGCTGAAACAAGCCGAAGAACTGAGAGGTAGTATTGGGGAAAGGCATCAGCGTAGGGGACGACCTCCAGTACTCTGAAACTCAAACTCCACTTTCAAGTTGAGCTCCTTTGCCAGTGCGATCATCGAGCAAAGGCTGGAGTCTCCTCTCAACACGACAGCTTCGGACCTCGTCCAACACGAACGGTAAGCAATGCTTTATGACGGCTCAACTAAATACAGTTATAGATAGGGTGCGACCAACAGACTGAAGAGCGAACTCTCCCCTCAACAAGACAGCAGGCCGCACGCAGCTCTCGGCGCCAAAGCCTCACAGCAGCGTCACTGGACTCGGCCTGGCGTCCGTCACCAACGACGTCCGCACCGCGTTGAAGAGCACGTTGCCTCGATGTGCCAGGCGGTCGATGGTCTCCTGCATCTCGAACTTCGACAGCGGCAGCGATGTGCGGTGCAGCTTGAAGAAGTTGCTGCGGGCCATGACCACCTCCACCTTGGTCTGCATCTTCCTGGGGTTCTGCGGGTTCGGCACCTGGCGCTTGTACGTGCGCACCGTCAGGATGGACGTGAGGTCCTGGCGCAGTCGCTTGTCGGGCGAGTACGGGTGCAGCTCATCCTTGCCCACGCAGTCGATGGCGATCACGCCGTACTCGCGGCCGTCGCCGAACTCCTCGTTCTGCTCGTCGAAGTGCGAGAAGATGGCGTCGTTAGACTCCACCTGGTAGCCGCTGGGGGTGGAGCGTAGGAAGCGGTGCTGGGACACGGCCTTGTTGTCCGGTTCCTCCTCATCGCACAGCGTGAGGTCGCCCGTGGCCTCGGAGATCATGATCTCCATGTGGAAGAGGTAGAACTTGAGCGTGTCGAACACTTGTTTGGCGCTCACAGCCCCCTCCAGCGGCATCACCACGAACTTGAGCGCGCAGTAGTCGCCCGACGGCGACACGAAGCACGTCTGCTCCGAGCTCGGCACGCTGAGGTCCGTGAACTCGGTGCGCTCCCGCATGAACCGCCTTGCGTCTCGTAGCACCCGAGGCTTGGCGGCCAGCAATGTGGCCAGACGCTGCTTCTTGTCCTTCCCCAGGTGGATGAAGTTGTCGAATGGAATCAACTTCTCCTGTCGGGTCTGCAGCAGAGGCAAAAGGAGAGAAGGTCAGTTCGTCGCTCAGCTAGTGGTTGGTGGTAGGTAGCACATCCAACTGCTGTTATCTACGCACCGTGAAGTCCAAGAGCGCCGAGTGGACGCGCGCGAGCGCGAACTGCTGCTTGTGCGCCGTGTCGCGGAGACACGAGTTGACGAGCTGCTGCTTCTGCGTGGAGTTGGTCTGGTTGTTGATCTTGGCGGCCTGGTGCTTGAGGTAGTCCACGTAGGCCTCGAGCGCCGGCAGCTCTTCCATGAGCGCCTCGATCTCTTTCTGCGGGAAGCAGCGGCGGAAAAGAACATGAGAAGGGCGGACTCGCAAGTGTTAAACCCGAGTAGAGCGCTGTGAACGCACCTTGCGGGCCGTGTAGGTGCGCATGCGGGTGTTGGGGCCTTTCATGTCGTCGTCGTCGCCGAACGAGCGCGCCCGCTTGCCAGTGACGGAGGCGCGACTGGCCATCGGCGCCAGCGGAGGCGACGCCGGGAAGAGCTCGTCCGAGCCGCTCTCGCTGCTTCCGAGGGGCGCGCTGCTGTGCTGATTCTCCAGACAGCCCAGCAACGCCGTCAGCTCGTCAACGCCGAGCGTCTGGAACTCGTCGCAAGAACTCGCGTCGTCGGGGGAAACGGGGGGAGGATTGACGAGGACGCGCCCCGCACATTCCCCGGCTGAGGGCTTCTCGGTGTTGACGCTGCTGTGCTCGATCGCCTGCATCTTGAATTGTGAAGCGACTCGAAACCAGCAGGCTGGGTGTCGGCTGGTCCGGAAGGTGAGCACTGAGGAAACAGAGGCGACCTCCCCTTCTCATCCCCTCCATGTGCGTCCGTGGCGCCCCCTCCCGTTAAATCACCGCCCCCATCCCGACGTCGCCCCCAGCAGCTCCACTAGGGTTCTTCGCTCGCCCCGCTGGCCCTTTCTGAGCCGCTCTTTCTGCATGAGTAACCACGAAATCAGCCACTCGTGGCGAAAAGTCCCCTGCACTCCCTGCCACCGTTCGCACCCGCCACGGGCAGGTGGCTCACTTTATCAGGAGGCGGCGGGTGATTGCTCACGACGAAGAGCAACGCTCCAGGTGAGTTATCGGCCTTTCTAACTGCAGTGACTGCACCAGCGGAAATAGGCTCGTCGCTTCATTGTGCTCGTAAGGCCTCGCATCTGCTTCCGTAGCAGGGCAGACGTCGAAGCCACTCGCTCGCTCGGTGGAGCTGCGACGGTGGCGAACGGCTGCAGCCACCGCTGCCAATAGAGTTGGGGGCCATTTGTCTGCACCGTCTGTCTGTTTTGATGAGTGACTTCTCCGAAATGGACGAGATGGGTTGGCTGGGATTCGGAATCTGATGACGCGCACCGTGTCAGGCCGAAGACGCGCCTATTGACGCGCTCCGACCGCTGTCACGCGGCGCGTCACTCGGCCGGTTGTCGGAACACGGCCATCCCGAGAACTCTCGATGGAAAAGATTCAGAGGCGGCGGGTGTCCGCAGAAAGAAAACTTTAAGTGCAGAGCTGAAGTGACGGGCCGATCATCCCCCGCTCGCTTTGCAACGGAAGGGGCGAGCAAACGACGACGCGGTGTGAAATTCGAGGCGCTCGGCCCACTTGCCGCCCATGCGAGCACCCACCCGAACGGTACAGCACTCCTTCCTGCCCAACGCAGCGGCCGCTACTGCCGCGTTTGATCGTCGGCCAGATCGACCAGATCGGGCAGGTCGAACAGGATGGCGAGCGGAACACGCGCGATGTTGGCGTTCCCGAAGGCCCAGGCCTGCAGGATCGCAGCCAGCGAGTAGCGGGCCCCCGCCGCCTGCAGATACGCGTGCAGTCTTGGATACAAACACACACAACGTTCAGTTCTTGTGAGCGCGTCCCCTCTCCAGTCAGACGATAGCAGTCCAGCCAACCATCGCCTCAATCCTACCACTCAGTACCTCGTAAAGTGCGCAGAGCCGCTGGAGACGACGGGCATCAACTCGAAGTACGCGCTTTGATTGCTGGACCTGGCGCCACCACCTTTCCAGGAGTCGATCGCACTGCGGAGGGCGCGTTGACGCTGCGTGTCCAGTTGTGGAGACTGGCGACCCAGCCCAACATTCTCCACCACGACCGAGTCGGTCTGTTTCGCCAAACACGTCAGGTCTTCTCGCGTCTGCAGCTGCAACCCGCCGATGAAGAAGCAGGGATCCCAGGCGCGATAGACCAGCGAAGCCATCGGGAGTGAGCACAGCGCCACAACCGGCAGCCAGAGCAGCAGCAGAGCCAGCACAACGGCGCCACGCACCGCCGCGAAGAAGACGAAGAAGACGAGGTTGGTGGTCACGAGAAAGGCCAGCATGGTGAAGAGCAGCGTGCCTAGCAGCAGCTGCCCCACGTCGTACTCGCACGAGTCCACGCGGTGGCGCAGCACGTTGATCTTCTTGCCCAGGAAGAGCTTGGACAGCGAGGAGAAGAGCCCGAACTGCAGACGGTTGAGCTTAGCGAAGTAGAGGTACACCCAGTGCGAGTGCCAGGTGGCCAGACTCGCGAGGTCCGCCACCAGCGACACTTGCAGAGTCACGCCCATGTGGCGACATCCCAGCAGCAGCCACTGACTCAGAGCGCCGCCGCTTTGTCCCGAGGGAAGTAACTCGGCAAAGACGAACCCCCACAAGTCCAACCACAGGAGGATGCCGTTGCCCAAGATGGAGGCCAGCGGCTTGTTGAGCTTGAAGCCTGCAGGCGCGCCCATCAGCCACACCACATTGGCACGCAAGGCCTCGACCACTGCGGTCGGGGAGCTGCCAAAGGGAGAGAACGTCGTATTCGAGCCCACCAACATTAGCGACAAGATAATCGACACCTTCCACCAGATGCTTTGCTTACCTGCCAGCGTCTTCGAGAACCGATGTAGCCATTCCAGCCACGTGGTCGATTACCAGCCGCCCAATCGCCAAGTCCAGCAGCAAGTAGCACACGCAGTTCCAAACCTCCAGCAGCGCCAGTTCTGCACTCCTCAGATCCACGTAGCGAGCGTGTTAGTTCCCAGCCCAACCACCTGCTGTAACCAAGCCCCTCTGTGCCTCTGTCTCCTACTTTCTTCATGAGAGAGCCGTCTCTGCTGGCTGAGAAGGTAATAGCGTCGGAAGCGGCTGGGTAAGCTCGCAGCGTTGTGCGCCTGATGGGAGAGGACCGCGAGGAACTGCGAAAGATCCTACATGCGCATGCAGGCAAACGGGCTCCAGTGATGAGTGGTCGATCGCCTTCAACATACGACCGTTGTCAATTGCGTCCGACGAAGAGCGGGTCGTACCGCTAAGCGCTTTCCGCCGACGAGGAAGAGCCAGGCTGGCGCTTGCACGGACTCCACGACGACCTTGAGAGCCGTGGTCACCGACAGCAAGGCCGCGAAAGGGGCGTAGACGGTGTAGTAGCACGCCCAATCCAGGACGAAGCGCGCTCCTGCGTTGCACAGGGGCAATAGTCAGGCGTAGTCCGTCACAGAACGCAGTCAATCGATAGCTGCTTGCAGCCACTGGAGTGGACAGCACAGACCTGTCCAAGCCCGCGACGCACTGCCCGGCTGTCGAATTCGCTGTGCCCGGTCTCGTTGATCTCGGTCGCGTTTGAAGTAGCTGCCGATCTGGCGCGAGCGTTCACCAGCATTGCATTACAGTCTATCAGCCAAAGGGAGGCGGTCAACACTGAGCAAAGCTGCAGAACGTACGAGATCCAAGACGAGTGGGGCGTGCGATGGCGTTGTTGCGACCTCGTGAGCGTGCAGCTGCTGAGCTCGCGAGAACGCGCCGGACGCAGCGAATTTGGCGTCGTACAGCACCACGTTGCAGTGCTGGTCTGCGCCGTCTTCACCCTCCTCTTCTACGCAAATAGACGGCACAGCAGATTGGGGATGCATCGGGTTGGTCGATCGCACTGCTCGGAGGACAGTGCTCCCGCCCGAGCGGCTCCGCTTCGGCACAGCCACTTCGATGTCCACGTCGTAGCGTCCCAAGACTTCCAAGCCTTTGGCCAACGCAGGCGCGTCGCGAGTCACTGAGGGAGAGAGCAGGGGCCAGCAGCTCAGTTGGGACGAACAAACAGACAAAAGCCACCCGGCTGCTGCGCACCTGTGCGCACCGATACGACGCAGAACGTGCGCGCGTCCACGCGGTGGCCCACCAACTCCCGCGCCGCGGCCGGCGGCTCCTGCGACGCTGCAGCCGCCGCATGGAGCGGCCAATAGACGACCACACCCGCCATGAAGTCAGGAGGAAGATCGGGGAGACAAGCCACGCCTTGCCTATCACTGCCCAAGTTCCTAGTTTAGTGTGGCCCACTTGAGTCCGGATCCCATACATTGTGCGCTGGTCGTGTCCTACTATAAGATCATCCGGCCTGATTTCAGAGGCAGCTAGGCCGAGCGAGCGTCCGTCACATCCACATTCGCAATTCGCAGCCATGGAGGACGAGCTGATCGCGCAGCGGGACGCGGCCATCGCCGTGACGAAGGAGCTGCAGAGGCAGCTGCTGCACCACCGCCAGGAGGTGGAGCGCACCTTTGAGCGCCGCACGCTCAACGCGGAGCGGCTGCGGCTCCACGCGGAGGAGAAGCTGCGGCGTGCCACCGAGGACAAGGACTGGGCCGTCGCGGCCTGCAACCGCCTGCTGCTGCTGTCGCTCTTCTGCGGGCTGGTCGGCGCCATCGTGGGCTGGATCTTCGGGCTGCTGGTGTTCGTCGCATTTGGTCAGCCCTTCGCGGGCTTCCTGATGATTCTGCCCGGCATGGCGGTCGGCACGCTGCTCGGACTGGCCGTCGCCAAGGTACGGACGCCCCGAACGGATTCTCCAGCTGAGGGCGGCGCTAATAGACGCGATATGTTGCAATTGCTGACGGCAGACGAAGATCCAACTGGAAAGCCGGCGACGCGACGCCAAGAACCAGGGCGCCTTGCGCCACTCGGAGGTGGAAATGGCGGTGAGCAGCGGCATCGCAGACGCCGACGCGCCGCTGGAGCCGCTGGAGGGCGTGCCTGGCGTGGAAGAGTGGAGCGCGTCCGGTCCTCGGCACGCGGACTCAGACAGACCAGAAGCAGCCGCAACCGCCGGCAGCAGCTCCTTCGGCGCCACGTCTGTGCTGGGCATGGGCCTCCACGCCGCGTGGTACACGGCGCAGACGTCGAAGGACATCGCGCTCGGTTTGTACCACGGCAAGGAATACGTGCAGGGCGTGTTCCAGGCCCCCGCAGCTGCAGAGGCCAAGAAGCAGCAGTAGCCGACCCAAGCAGGAACACGGGGGACGAAGGTCGCTGCGGCCGCAGAGGATCGAGCGGCCGCACTGCGCGTGGTAGAGCGCTTTGCATTGAAGTAAAGACGTGCTAATTATTGAGAGGAGGCCGGGTGTGCGCTGCGAGGTGGCGAGGCGAGGAAGAGAGGGCTCTGGCTTTTGCCATGGCAGCATGAGCTCTTCAACTTCGGCTGGCGAAATGGAGAGCAGTTTTACGAAATCCGCCTCAAAAATAGGTGATTTCCGAAACCAGGTACGATAAGTTGTTGCTCAGCTGCCTTCCCTATTTCTTAGAAATAGGGTGCATGTAGTGTGCCGTATCGAATAGAGGAAATCGACTCCTCCCCTATCGGAGCAATCGTGCTCTCGAACTGTCGGCTCGTTTGCAACGCTTTGAAAACAGGTCGCGTTGACTCACCTGAACTTCAAGCGCCTTTTCTTGGTGTCGCCCTGGAAGGAGCCGGCTGGCTCGTGCACGCGGAGAGCGAGTCTTCCGATCGCCATGACGCACAGCCAGGCAAACGGACTCTCGACGCGTAACTACCGGTGGCAGCGCTCCCAAGATGGCGCGACGAAATCCGTTGGAGGATAGAGGTGCATGGACAACAATCAATCGATCAGTCATTCTTCGCTCGACAAGCGCGACACCGACAGCCCATCTCTGTCGATTCGTTCGGTTGTGACGTGCGCATCCTTCCGCTTCTTTGAACTTTGGCGCCAGCGCAGCAGCGTGACCTGACAAGCTGTCAGTGGCGACAAGCTTGCTACGTGTACTACATGTATAAGCCGCTCGGAATCTGTCGCGAGAATGGCAGCGCGCTCTTCCTCGTATCCAGCGAGGGTGCCGCCCACGAATCCGGTGGATAGTCCGACGCTTGCACCTCACGCTTTTTTTCGTTCGCGCATGCCGTGGTGGGACGTGTGCATAAGGATGGCTCCACTCTGGGCGCCATCTGGGATCGTCACCCTTTGCTCCGACCTTCCAGCCCCACAGAGCGGCCCACACGTGAGGTGGAGAAACCTTTTGACGGGGCAACCGTATGATGCATGGACGCTGGTCGTTGGCAATGTGCAGAGCTGTCGATCTTCCGAGAGGTGCGTGCGGTTCTGTATCTCGGTGGGATGAGGCGATGGACGCTCGACGCTCGACCGCTGGGGAATACGGTGCTAGTACCTTTTTCCTCGATGGCCTCATGGCTCCAGGTCGGAACGGCACTTTTGCCCGCAGCTGACAGACTCCTGACTGCTGTCTGGCGCTGCGGAAGTGCTGCTTCCGCCTCGATCGCGACTCAACCTGAATAAACACCCAACCTCCTGCATGGCTAAGAAGAGACTCGGGCGGCAGTAGATGCCGATGCAACGCAGGCGCCAGTAGGATCGACAATATTATATATGTTACACTTTCTACAGCGCCAATCCCTCACCTATGTGGCCTTCGCTGCCAAGCGAGCGTCACATGCGAGCTGGTGGTTTCGCAATCGAAGAAGAAAAACGAGGTTGTCCGCTTCTGCGGGCCGCAGAGATTCGAGCAGCGTCTACACGGCGAGGTCGCTCACGCCCGACGGACTCGCCTCCTTCTGGTGCTCCGGCTTGACGGGCTCGCTCGACTGGAACGAGCTGGGCGAGAAGTCGGACGAGATCTCGAACGGCACGAGGCTGAACTCGATGGCGGTCACGTTGCTGACGTCGTCCATCACGACCGCCGCCATGAGCGTCAGCGTCGAAATGCTGTTGCCCGGGCCCTGCGCCTGCACGATGGCGCTGATGGGCTTCATGGAGCTGCTCACCGACTGGATCACCGCGTCCAGCTTGCCGTTGTCGAGGCACAGGCTGGCGCGCAGGTTGTCCACGTGCAGGAGGTTCTCCTCGGTCTGGCCGGTCTGCGCCAGGAAGGCCGAGTTCACGGCCACCAGCTGCATGGCCATGTCGACCACCAGCCGCGGCGTGGACGACTGGTCGAAGCAGCGCTTGTAGACGGCGTCCACCCCGCCGCCGCTCTGCTGCTGGGCCTGCACGCGATAGCTCTCGGCCTGCTTCTCGGAGCGCTCAGCCTTCTGCTTGGCAATCAAAAGGTTGCTGCGGAGCATGCTAACGTAGTGGAACGTGTTGTCCAGGATGGACTGCTTGTTCTTCTTGGACTGCACACCAGCCTCGTCCAGGATCTCCTTGAGCTGGTTGATGCGGTCGTTCAGCTTGAACATGCGCTTCTTCTCCTTGAGGTTCAGTTCCTCTCGCGACCGCTTGGAGCCGGATAACGGCGTGGCGCCGCCCACGGAGCTACCCGACCCGTAGTCGGTCGACACGTGCAGCATCTGCGCGCCCATCTGTGGTGGCGGGTAGTACTGGCTGGCGTGCTGCATGCTCATCATGAGCGGCTCGTGGTCGAAGTCGCTCTGCTGCTGCTGCTGCTGCTGGTGCTGGTGCTGCGGCGTCATGTTGTTCTGGTGCACGATCTGCTGGAAGTCGTGCATGCTGGGCGTGTGGTACGAGCCGCCGCCGTTGCTGTGCAGCCCCGGGTGGCCGCCCGACTCGAGGCCGAACAGCTTGGGGCGTTCGCCGCTGTGCTGGTGGTGCAGGCCGTGCGGCGGCTGCGGCTGCTGCTGGTAGCCGCCCATGGCGTGCGAGTAGCCGTAGTCGTTCTGCGGCGCCAGCATCCTGTGCGTGCGGGAGTGCGGGTGTGCGGGTGGGGAGGAAGGTTGCGCTCTGGCGGGCGGAGTGAGTGGGACGCGGCCAAATGGGAAATGGCAACCAAATGGCCAGGCAGCAGATGGTCGGAAGGGCCGTCTGCCCTCGGTCGGCTCGATCGCTTTGGAGAGGGTCTCTCCAACTGTGGGCGGCCCCCGCCGTCTTATCTGGCCCCTCCGCCTCTACGGACAAGACAGCGAGGCTTCTTCTCTTTTTTGCCTGCAGTTGCCGGCGCGGGCGGATTAGGGCGAGCTTAGGGGACGAGCGCGCCGACCGCCAAGAGCCACAGGCTCGGGCCTGACGGAGGCGCCGAGCTGCCGCAACCAGCGCAGAGCCGAGCCACGCGAGCCTGGCGGTTGCCTCTCGGTCTGTTTCTGGGCCTTGCGGACGCGGGCGTGACGAGCACGACAGCCGCCTGACACGGAGAGGGGAGAGGACGCGAGATGACCAGCCCGCCTTGTGACAAGGCGGGCAGCGTCTCCCCAGGACGCCAGGCAGAGGGCGCCAGCGATGCGCTCGATTGATGAGACCAGCACGGCCGCCTGCCAGCGGATCACAGGTGAGCAACGCGCGCAGGGATGGCGTTGTGCGCACGTATCTTCGGTGCATCCACCTTCAAGCTGCGCAGCGTCTTCCCCATCCGGCACGATAGCGTCGTTTCAGTAACATGCCAGAGCAAACACCAAAAATTCACGAAAAGTATCCTTGCGCGAGGCCGAGCAGCGAACCAAAGGCGCCTGCATGCACCCCATCTCCATGTTTTCATTTGCATCGCTCTCCTGCCGACATCCAGCCCAATCGTAGCAAGTATCACAGCGTATCTCGCTTTTCTGCGAGCGGAAAGTCGTCAACGAGCCGGCGCTTGGCAGGATCCGACTCAACCAAAGCACCTTCCAGTGAATACGATATTCAGAACAGCTGCCCCAGCCATATGGCCCTGCATAGCGAAAGGCTACATCTGATGGCGCCATAGGGAGGCGAGCGCGAAAGGAGCCGATAAGCTTGAGCGTGCAGCCAGCGCTGAGAGGAGGGAGGGACCACGTCACACCCGTGAGCTCAACTCAGCACCTTCCCCGTGCAGCGACTTGGAAGCGAGAATGCTCCGAATTATAGACCTGGAGGAAGCCACCCTCCATTGGTGCATGGCTATGGGAGTTGATTGCCGAAATTGTTCGCTAGGGTTTACTGGCCTCACGTTCAGCATCACATTTTCCGCCGCAGCGACATGGGTGTCCCCGCCGCCAGCAGAGCCATCCGTGCGCCAATCCTGACGGAAGTCCACCCTTCGCATCACCTCGTCATCGCCTCGCCATCGCCATCGCCCGCCTCTTTCTTCCCCGTTGCGCACGTACCCTTGGCGGGCGATAAGAGAGCCCTTTAACTCTCGAAGGCAGCCGCTTTTGCGGACTTGTGATTGCCGTCCACCCCGTGAGTCAACCTCCCTTCGTATCTGCGCCAGATGGACCGAATGCCGACTTCTTTCGACTGCTGCACCGCTGGTGGTCGTCTCCCACGCTCTGCATAGAGCAGCCCAACAGCCAGAACAGGTGGTCTGCCTCTGCCTTTCGATGCGCCCTCCTTCCTCGATTCTCTGCGCGCTGGTCCACATGGTCGGCGAGTTGAGCCCCTTGCTGGCAGCAAGTGCTGTCTGTGTGCGACCATCCGGTCGGGGGAGCGGGCGAACGTTCGAGCATTCCACGTGCGGCATGGGTTTGCTTGCTTCAACACGTGCCTGAAAAGATGGAGCTGCTCGTTTTTTGTCGTGGTGCTGACGACACACCTCGGTAGTGGATGCCAAGGCGATCGGGGCCCAATTCGGAGCGAGCGCATAGAGCGCATCCAACCAAGAGCACCTTGCGCACGGTCGATGCTACCGCTTGGATTCACTGCTCCTTCTCATTCAATATCGGCGATTGCGATGCGGCAATAGCTTCACCATACCGGCTACAATAAAAGTGCGCTATGACAATGCAGTTCGATTTTGCAAGATGAAACGTTGAAGCCAGCGCGCTGCAGGTCGACGCAATGCCATTTGCTCAGCAAACAACCAACAGCAGCGTCGTGCGATCGCTTCAAAGCGAGACGCTGTCATTGCTTACTGCTTGCAGTGCCGGTCCACTCCTGTCAGGCCTCCTGGCTGGAGGAGCTGCATCTGATACACTGGCGGGAATGTCTTTGGCAGGCCATCCCCAATCCAAGCCATCGGCGTCGAGAAGGCAGCAGAGATTGTTTCTCGCCATTACATGTACTGGACCAGTTGTAGAATCCTTTGAAAGCCAGCCACGGCCGCACGTATAATACCAGTGATAGATAGATACGGTAGACGCGCCCAATGAGAAGAGAAGAGACTCGGTGGGGAGCCGAAGGTGGCGACTGGTGTATTTGTCAGCCAAGTCCCGCGCTGCACGAGCCGGTTTGCTGTCAATAACTGCGCGAATGGAGAAAGCGAATTAAATTGAAGCAGGTGGAGAAATCAGCTTTTTCGCTGGCCATGTTGCCAGTGGCTGGCGCTCGCTTGCCAGTCCGCAGCTCCACCAGGTCGATGAACGCGACAAGTTCCAGCCACAACCGAGTTCCGCCGACAGTCCCAATCACCAGCCAGCCACTCTTCTGACCGCACTCAGTGGCCTGGCGTCCTTTCGGGGCTTTTCGGCTCGCAATGTGACGACCGCAGGCTTGCACAACCGGACGTCAAGCACCAGCAAAACCTTGAAGCCGCCCGAGGAATGGCTTCTGCCACATTCGAGCCCAGAATTCTCCACGAAAGTTCCGCAAACCGGTATCGATAACCGTAATTCAAATTCGAATTGCGAAGAATTGAGACCAGCTTCAACTTCAGAAAACTCGCCCGATGGACGAAATATCGGAATCCAGTTCCTGTCCGTCGGGAAGTCCCGCAATTGTTCCATCATGGAACGAACGAGCAATGGAATCAAGTCGATGTCCTGCGGGAGGCGGATACGGAATGCGATGATCCAGGGCGAATTGTTCTTTGCAAAAAGGACTTGAAGAATAGAAACCAGCGAAACCCTCCGGCAACGCAGCACCACCAGTCATTCAGTAGCGATCTTCATGTCCCCACAACCGAACGATCGAGTTCCTCGCGATCGCGACAGACACTCCCATCATATCGAGCATCAGTCTGTGACACATGCGCTCGCATGGGCGTCCAACATTATGAGCTACTAGTATAGACGCTGCTCTTCAAGCTCAAACTTCAATGCGAGTCTGTCCTGAATGCAGCTGGCCGGTCGTGGCAACCGAAGAGCCGAAGCAACAGCTGAAGCCGCACATGAGCACCTTCAGCACGGATCAAAGCTCGAGAAGACACATGTGTAAGTATACGAACACTGCATAGCCGCTTGATATTTCATGTAGAACCAGCCAGCAATGGATGGTCGTAAACAGAGCCCCGCGGCATTTGATACGCTCGCAAGCAATATGAATATACTAAAGGGGATCGATTCGTCCAGTCCCGTGCTCAACAGCCCCGGCAGCCACAGTGCGGGGCGGGGCGGATCCATATCGCGGAGCAGCTGAAGAAGTTGAGGTGGCGATAGTTGCGCTTTCCAAAGTCCTCATCGTCCTTGGTGGGCACGACGTTGCAGTTGTTGTCGCAAAGGTCTTCTTGCTTTCCAGCAAAATTCCAGCCCAGGTTCATCGAAAGCTAGAGGATACGTACCGGGAGGAAAGCTGTGGTTTTGGGCGACGCGTTCTGGATGGCTACTGGCCCTTGCCGCACGACTTGAAAGAGCATCACGAGCGCCATGGACGGCAAGTGCAATCGTCCGAGATGACAACCGAGAACAAAGCCGTTACGTAGCCACCGCAATTGAACAGGGAGAGCTCCACAACGACATTCGACCATATTACGGCAATACTGGAGCATGGTAGTAATCCAGGGTGGTTATGGTGACACACCGACTGTTTCTCCGCTTGCAAACCTTGCTCATGCAATGTATTCCAGTCACTTAATCCCTCCTCATGCGTCTTGCGGTTGCTGGTGGACTGCGTACTCATTCAAAACCACGATCATCAAGCGGTTGTGCGTCGGCATCGGTGTTCGCAGCCAGTCCTCTTCTGCAGAGGGCACTGCCGAACTTGGGTCCATCATATTCAGCTCCACTGTCACTTGGTCCAGTGCGCGAAGATTGAGCTTCCGATCCACACGAGAGACGCGCCGCTTGCCGTCGTACAGCTCAACGGTCGTCGGATCGATCTCACGTGTTGCAGAAGCAACTTCGGACGGCACGCCAGCGCCAGAGCCGATACTGGCAGACGTGACTACGAGCCGCAGCTGCACTGTGCTCTCGTGGCTCACGTTCACGTTCACTTGATAACTGCCGTCCTTCACTACCGCAAAGGCCCGTGTGGAACTGCTGGGCCCAGCATCAGCAACGTTCGCAGCGATCCGCTGAAAAAATGGTTCAGCGATCTCCACAATATCATTCCACGCCACCAAATACTTTGTTGGGGTGGCCAACGTGGCCGCAACAGAAGCTGGGGCCTCCCTCTCTGCTGTAACAGCGGCAATCAGCGCTCTGCACGGCTCGAAAGCCAGCATCCAATCCGAGCGCGCGTATACACATCGACTGGCACGCTCTCTCTCATTTTTCCGCCTCTCCTCCGCTTGTCGGAGCCTTTCCTCGACAAGGGCCACGACTCGGGTTTCCATCTCCTGCTGCGCCTGCAATTGCTGCTGCAGTTGGGTGGGTTCAGCCGCCACCGTTTCCGCTGCGTGGTGCTCCACGGTCTCATCCTGCTGCGTCCGCAACTGCTGCAGCAGGCGAGTGCTCTCAGCCATTGTCCTCTCCGCTTCCGCCAGCTTTGCGCGTGTCCGTTCGCTTTCCTCCTCTTGCTGCTGAAGCTGCTCACACAACTTGTCCCGATCCGATTGCACGTGTGCCAACTGCTCCTTTGTGCGCTTCAAATCTTCCATCACGTACCGTAGCCGCTGGTTCGTGGGCACCAGCGTCATGGGGAATTTGCGCCAAGCCTGGAAGAGGTCGAGATCTGGATACACCACATGCAAAGTCAGAGTGTCGCCAATGTCGGTCGCGTCAGTGTCTCCTGTGGTTTTCTCTGCAGTGGAGGAGAGCAGCTCAACTCGGCCCATCTCGAAATCCGTCTTCGACTCCGCAGTTGCCTGCGGCTCCAATCCAACCAGCACAACGGCGCCTGGTCGAGTGCTGAGGCGCCGGAACAACGCCGTCAGGACGGCAGCCGTCGGTACACCCTTGTTGTCGGCGTCTGGGAGCTCCTCCACCTCGCCGAAGCTGCACTGGCGCTGCTCGTTCGTCGACAAGTTCTCCATCCAGATTGTCGTAACTGGTGGTTTTGTCGATGATACTGTGATGCGCACGTGGTACTTGTCCGCGAAGTCTGGGGGTAGCGCCACCTCAGTCAATTCCATGAGTACTTGCGTAGTATTGGTCGCACTCGCGCTCCGAGGGGAGGTGGATGCCGAGGCAAAAAGTGCCGAAGGAGCCAAAACCGAAGCTGCAGCTGGGGGTGAAGCAGATATAAAAGAATGGGGACTGGCATCTCTAACCGGAAGCGGACCTTTCTCCTCCTCCTCGCGTGCACGTGTTGCTGGAGCTGGTGCTGGTGCTGGAGCTGGAGCTGGAGCTGGAGCTGGAGCTGGAGCTGGTGCTGCTGCTGCTGCTGGTACTGCTGATGCTGCTGATGCGGTGGGGTGTGGTGTAGTCCTCCGAGCGAACTTGGCATTGTGGTGTGTCTTTAAACGTGCCTTCGTTGGTGGCCGGTGCGGAGGTGACTCGCCGTACTCCTCGACGCCGAGATCGAAGCTGGTGTCATCGTTGTCCCTCCAATCGCCGTTGTGCGCGTCTTCAGACCTCAAGCTGGCCAATAAACCCCGTGGCGCTGACTTGGCCTTCTTACCGGCGCGTTTGTGGAAAGAAGCCCGTGGAGCTTGGACCACACCGTGGCGTTGCCCTTTGGGTTGCTGTGTTGTCTCCTCCGCCCTCTTCTTTTTCTTCTTCAGGGGGAATTTGTTGGACGTTTTCAGCAGTGGACGTGGGCTTTTGGAATTCTGGCTCACCTCCACGTCCTCCTCCGACGACGATTCTGCGTCGTTCACCTCCGACGATTCTCCGTCTTCTTCCTCCTCCTCATCCTCCGCCTCTTCTTCGTCATCGTCGTCTTTGTCCTCTTCTTCGTCAAAGCCGCCGTATCGGTCGCTCTCACTCCACTCGTCGTCGTCGTCGTCGTCTTCGACACTGCTGTCGCCAATCCCAGCACCCTCGCCGTCGCTCGTGTCCGACGAAAACGAGATGGGGTTCAGCGCATTTCCGTTCTTCTGGCCCAATTGCCGTCGACGCCGCTTAGACTGATGCTCGCGCTTCGTCTGATCGCTGTCGCTGTCACTAACATTGTGCTGCTCCGCTCGTGCCTGGCTGCTGCTGCCACTTCGCGCGCGCCGTTTGCCTCGCCCGGCTCCAGACGGCGTCGCTGCGGGTGGCTGCAACTGCTGTTCATCCGTGTCCACGTCCAAGTGAATGGTGTCGTCGCCGAAGATCTTGAGGGCCCGCGCGTACTTGACGAGCGCCGCCTCGCCCAGGAAATAGTCCACGCCGTGCACGTCGTTGGGGTTGCTCGGGTTCTTGTCCGGCTTGATGTAGAAGTGATCGTAGCTCAGCGACGGTCCTCGTTTGGTCCACCAGCCCTCCTGCGAGAAGAAGTAGGTCTTGACGTCGCGGAAGTTGTACAGACCGCGCGACAACTCTGTGGCGATCGCAGCAAGACGCAATCAAGTCAGTTGGCTCACTATCGCGAGGTGTTGTGGGCTGGCAGCGCCTGTTTGCTCCGCTACAAGCTCTTACGCTGGCGCTCGAGTCGCTCCTTCGGGTCCATACTGCTCATGCGCGGCACGAGGCCGTCGCTGTCGCTGTCGCTGTCGCTGGGGTGCGGGCCGCTGCCCTGGTGGGTGATCTCTCTGCGTCGAGCGCGCGCCATCAAACGGCTGCACCGATTTATGCCCCCCCTTCAACTATTGCATCCGTCTGATTGGCTGAAACACAAGCTTGGATTTCATCCAATCGCCGCAAGTTGCAGGAGTCGGGCCCAGTTCGGGTACCGGTCGTGCCACCATCTCGTCCCAACGGTACACTGTACCGGACGTACCCGAGTGGACCGTCGCGTGGCCCGATTGCCTGAAGAGGATGCAAAAGGCCAGACCCTTCCCGCCCCTAGCCCGCGCTGATTTGGTTCGGTTGTGGTTGTGGCTTGTGGCTCTGGTTGGCCGCGCCTCGGGCGTGTCTTTGTCTGGCCTTTTCTCCTTTCTCTCGTTCCCCCTGCATCCCCTGGGGCGGCCTGTCACTCTGGCTCGAGTTCCCAGCGTCTCGCTTAGGTGCGAGTGTCTGCAGCGCCACCAGCTGCTGAGTTCCCATTTCCCATTTGGCCCCCGCGAGCGCAGCAGTCCACCGCCCGTCCGACCGTCCAAGCGCGTTCGTTCGTCCGTTTGTCCGTCTCCCACTCCCTCGAGCCAAGCCGTCGACCCTTCCATTGCGCTCCGCCCCATCCTGATCTGCATCTTCGTCATGTTGGCGCCTCCCACGGACTACGGTTACGCCCCCTCCCCGGCCAACGGCATGGCCTATGAACAGCAGCAGATGCACCAGCACAGCGGCGAGCGGCCCAAGCTCTTCATGCAGCAGACTGCGATGGTGAACGAGTACGGCCAGATGGTGCACCAGGCCACTCCCCAGCACGCCATGACGCCGCAACACGCCATGACTCCCCAGCACGCCATGACGCCGCAGCACGCCATGGCCCCCAAGTACGAGCACGAGCCGCTCCTCATGAACGTCCACGCTAACGCGCACTACTACCCGCCGCCGCCGCAAATGGGCGCGCAGATGCTGCACGTGTCGTCGGACTACGACTACAACAACGGCACGGTCATCACGCCCTCCAACTCTGTGAGCGGCTCGAAGCGGTCGCGTGAGGACCTGAACCTCAAGGAGAAGAAGCGCATGTTCAAGCTGAACGACCGCATCAATCAGCTGAAGGAGGTGCTGGACGAGGCCGGCGTGCAGACCAAGAAGAACAAGCAGTCCATCTTGGACAACGCTGCGCATTACATCGAGATGCTTCGCAGCAACCTTTTGATTGCCAAGCAGAAGGCTGAGCGCGCCGAGAAGCAGGCCGAAACCTTCCGCGCCCAAGTGCAGAAGTCTTCTACGAGTGCTGACAAGGTGGTGAAAGGTTGCTTCCAGAAGACCACGACGCCGCGCGTGGTGGTGGACATGAGTCTGCAGCCAGTGACCTTCAACAGTGCGTTCGTGAAGCACACGGGCCAGTCCGAGCCGGCGCTGAAGAAGCAGAAGACTCTGCGCAACTACCTGTGCGCTGACCAGGCCAAGTTAGATAGCATCATGAAGCGAGTGCGCGACACGAAGAAGTCGGTGAGCATGCAGGTGGAGGCCACTGCTGAGGGTGGCAGCGCGGTGCCCATCAACTTGGTTGCTGCGGTTGTTACGGACGACAGTGGCAATCCTATGAATGTTGAGTTCAGTCTGATCCCGGTGGAAACGGAGCAGCGCGCGACTGAGACGGCGGAGGCGTCGCGTGAAGAGGCGGAGACGTCTGCTGACGAGTCGGCCACTGAAGCCGACTCGGCGGACGCCAAGCGGACCGAAGAAGGTTCCTCGAGCGAGATCCTGCTGTGAGTAAACCTGCTGCAGATGGAGCCGTGTACTATTAGTATTTGTCGAGGCGTCAACCGCATCGGCGCCGAATGGTGAAGGAAGGAAGGACCGACAGAGTCGAGAGGACGAAGAGCCCGATGGAGCAAGGAGTTTGCAGTGCCAATGAGTGCCATGTGAATGCGTAGCGTTCGAGTAAGAGTAATTGAAAGCAATCGTTAGCCGTGCTTGACTTGCTCGTTTCGATTTGTTCGTTGGCTTCTCCATTGTTCTGGAAGCTCTGCTTGCAGATGCAGGGCAAGTCCAACCAACAGACCCGCAAGGTGCTGGTCGGAAGGCACGCGATGGTGAGCTGGTGCTGATGGATGGCGCGAGGGGTTGGCTCGGCTTTGTGATAACGCCAGAAGGCGCCGCAGGGGCGTGGAAAATAGAAATCGCCAGAAAGAGAGGATATAGGAGCACGTTTTGACAAACGCGAGGATCTTGAAGAATGAACGGTGCTAACCAGCCGTCCATCACCACCATGATAACAACCAAATCTCTGCAACATGCTCCAGAATATGGTGGTTGATTGCACGCAACGCAAGGGCAAGCCTGACGAATGGCGATGCAATCGTTGTTAGAGCATTGTAAGCTCGGTGTGGTCACCAACTCAAGTACGCTGCAACGACCAATACAGATGTCCTACAGCAACGTTGCTCTCTTGTGGACCACAGAGTCTTTTCTTCGCTGTGTCCGCGATTTTACCGGGATGGACATCAAATTTTCGAACATGCTGTTCGAGAGGTGTTAGACTTGCATGCTCGTTTTGGCAGCCGACGCACGCAACGAAGCCCACACCACAAGCTTGGGGGGCGGATAGGTTCCCGGTGACTCGGTTATGTTCGCGAAGAGTCACGATTTGACACGGAGGGCGATGCGCAAAGGCGGTACCGTGGGCGTCACACTCGCAACCAGACGATCTGGAGGAAGGCGAAAAGAGGCGGAGCGAAACGTCCGGTATCAGAAGTGGAATCCACCCAACGGATTCGCGGCGAATTTGCGTTGGTAACTGCCGCGCTCTCGCTGGATTCACACCGTTTCGGCGAGGTTTGGTCCGACGCGTTGAAGTGCCGCTGAGAATGCACGCGAGCTGGGAACCGCGTTGGCGCAAACCACTCGTCCACTAGGCGTGGGGCGTGCGCTTGATAAGGTGACTGGCCGTCTCATCTTTTCGTTATTGACGCCGCTAAAGGCTCGGGGAGCTAGCAAGACGGTAGATAAGGCGGCACAGCGCACAACGCACAATGCGTTCATGTGCGTGCATGTACTGTACCCAAGATGAGAGCAGCCAACCGACGGAATACCATCCATCCAACAGCGAACGCCTTCTGCAAAGCCAGCTGGGCAGCATGTATTCATCTTCATCTCGCCACCACGGCGGCCACGGACTCTTCTTACCGGTATCATAGGGGGTTCCAATCTTGCACGGTGGGATGAGGATCCAACGCGCCATCCTTCGAGGCTCACTGGGCTGGGCACTGCTCCGTCAAGGAGTCCTGGGAGATGCTGCAGTCGAGCATCAACTGCGGTTGCCGCAGGTGGGTGCAGATCAATGTCAACTGCAGTTCAGGGAGTCCAACACCAGCACTGGCACTAGCTCAATCGAGTTAAAGAGCGGCGCAGACTAGCTTATGTTGATGTCCGCGGCGCTAAAATAAGCTTTGGGCGGCAATAAATGCTGATGGATCGCGCTGCAGGCTAGCACTACGCACGTTTGCATTGAATATCGGGCACGCAGCAGCGCCGTCATAAGAGAACCTGTCAACCACATCGCCACTAATAGTCATGCAATACAAAAGTCAAATTTTCTGAGATCTTTTGATTCGCTGTAATTGCCATCGATTTCTTTTATCCTCCGCCCAATCATGTGCATTTATCCTTGACCTCGTACCGTGACTGGACTATTTGACCCTCCTGTCATTCTTTGGAAGGTCGCAATGGTGCTGCCAAAGAGTGACATGAATGTGGCGCTTCGAGAAAAGCAAGAGACACGTTGTTGGTGGTGGAAGATAGCAATTCACGCCTGCGAGGCAAGGGCAGCACGCTTCCTTCTGGGTGTTTCCCTCCATCCTCCTCCTCCTCCTCTGTAAAGCCGAAGCGTCCCCGTTCCTCAGCATCAATGGACGCGTCTCGGCCTCTGCTCGCCAACGATAATGATGACGACGAAGCCGTCCGCACCCCGTCGCCCGACTGTCTGTCCCGGTATCTTTCGCCGCACAATGGACACCGCAGTAGCTACAGCAACGGCGGCGACAACGGCTACAGCAACGGTCATGCGAGCCTCCACGCTAGTTGCGCCAATGGGGGCGGGGGACAGAAGCGACACAACGGCAACGGAGTCGGCAGCAATGGCGCGGCGAACGGGACGCGCAGCCCGTCGCCCTTCTTCGCTCAGGATATCGACAGCAAGTACGCCATGATGGACCCGCGCGATGGCGATGCCGACGACGGTGGTGCGCTGTGCTGCCGCGCGCCGTGCACCCAGTGGGCGTGCTGGAAGTGGGTCTTCCCGGATCGGGTCGGAGACTACGACGACTTTGCCACGTCTGCACAGGTGCTAGACCGACTCGTGCAGCAGGAAAAGAGCGATCCAGAACTGAACTGCCGACTGTTGGCATTGTGTGCGTGTCCAGATGGGGGAAATCTACGCACTCCGACAGACTGCGCGCGAGTTCTTCGACCCGGCGTTGCCAGGTAACTGCAGTCCCAGGGTCTGCTACAGTGTGGTAGCTCTTGATGTGTGTCCTACTCACGCTGCAGCCCCTATTTCCAGAGGACGACGACATGCTGCAGCATCTGTGGAGCGGCTTGTTCCCCACACTCCCCTACGAAGGGCGCGTGAACGTGCGCTGGCGAGACATCGGCTTTCAAGTGCGTTTGACCCGCTAACGCTTGCGTCGAGAGGCGCGATTGGCTGTTGAGGTGTCGTCGTCCTGAGCCGAACGTAGCATGCGCTGATGAAACCTCCTGCTCGCTTGTGTCGTGGCAGAACGACGACCCGGCCTCCGACCTGCGCACCTCCGGGCGGCTGGCTGTCCGGATGCTGCTCTACTGCTCCGACCACCTCAACGATGAGTTCAAGGTGAGCGCGAGCTGTCTGCAGACAGCAATGCAGAGCGTCAACTGAATCTTCGCTCACTCCCTCTCCTCGTTGTCTGTCGCAGCGCATGGTGCGCGAGAACCGCTTCCCCGTGTGCCTGTGTGCTTTAAACCTGCTGGAGTTGCTGCTGTGTCACCTGAAGCTCAAGGAGCCCTTGCCGCTTGTGTGCCCCTGCTGCGGCACGGAGAATGCAGAGCTGGAGACCTCGCAGCAGCCCAGTCGGTCGCATCCAGAGCTGCGTGGCTTCGCGGCGCTGATGGGTGACGCGTCGTCCCTGGCCTCGGCAGCCTTCACACACCAGCTGGCCTGTGCCGACGGCGGACCTGCGGAGGTCGCACTCGCGCACGTGTTCGCCCACTCGCTGCTCGTGCTGGACGCCGTGTGGAAACAGCAGCTGCAGCGCGACCCAACGACGACGCTGCTGCACTTCCGCGAGGCGCTCGTGGAGACGCGGCTGCGCGTCGTGGCTTTCCTCTCCAGACGACGCACGCCGCTCACTCTGGGCGAATTGGACGCCTGGAGCTATCATCAACGTGCGCGCTGTCGCAGCTTCCGCACCACTCGCTAACCTCAAGGTCTGTCTGGCGCCGCCAGCTCCCTTCTTTATATTGGTAGTTAGTATATAAGTAACGCAGCAACTCACACGCGATGCAGCCCCCACCTGACCTTCCACTGACTCTCGCCTACTCGTTGCGCTCCGCCTGCAAACTCCAGTCGATGGGCTCCTTGCCGTGCTGTTTGAGGTAGCTGTTGGCGCGCGAGAAGCACTTGGAGCCCAGGAACGGCGCGTTGGTCTTGGCGGCGCCCAGTGGCGACGGGTGCGAGGAGCGCACCACCAGGTGTCGAGTCGCGTCGATCAAGGCGCCTTTCGTCTGTGCGGGTCGTCCCACAGCAGGAACACGACGTTCGAGGCCTTGGCGTTGATCTTCGCGATCACCGCGTCCGTGAACTGCTCCCAGCCGCGTTTCTTGTGCGAGTTGGCCTCCCCACGACGCACCGTGAGCACCGTGTTGAGCAGCAGCACGCCTTGGCGGCTCCAGTCGGACAGACAGCCGTGCGAGGGCCGCGCAATGCCCACGTCGCTCATGGCCTCCTTGAAGATGTTCTTGAGGCTCGGAGGGGGCGGCACGCCGTGTCGCACCGAGAAGCTCAGGCCGTGCGCCTGTTGCGGCCCGTGGTACGGATCCTGACCCAAAATCACCACTTTCAGTTCCGAGAAGGCGCAATCGCGCAGCGCCGCGAACACGTCACTTGGGGGCGGGTAAATGGTCATCTTGCGCGCTTCCTCAGCCGCCAGGAACCGGCTGAGCGACCGGAAGGACCCGCGAGAGAACTCCTTCTCGAGTACGTCGAACCACGAGCGGTGCATCAGCGAGCGCAGCTGCGCTGAGCTCTGAAGTGCCACGTAGCTGCTCACCACCACGTCAGCATCGCACTCGTCTTCCTTTTCCCCCTCTTGGTGCGGCGGCTCCGCATCGTCTGTGGTGTTCTTCGTCCCATCTGCAGCTGCGTCTCCTGCCTGTCCGGCATCGGCTCCTCCTGCTGCGGGCGGTTGGGTGCGACGCTTCTTTGCCGGCGGCTGTGGCCCGAAAAACGAGCGGATGTCGCGCGTAGTGGTCATCGTCAGCCAACTTGGCGCTTGCTATCGATAGTGATCAAGGGTGGACAGCGTATTCTGCCGGTATAAAACCGGCGTTGATATAGTTTGGGTTCAGATCCTGCCTGCTGCAACTCAAAGATGGCGCGAAACACGGGAAACGAGACAGTATACCGTATTCCCCCTGTTACAAGCGTCACTTTGTTAGAAGCGTCACTCAATTTTAACCAATCCAATTTGGTGATTTCTCCTTTTGCACTTCAATGTAAATTGACCTGTTACAAGGGTCACTCAGTAC
>MBAC02007686.1:0-24272 GCA_001712635.2 Nothophytophthora sp. Chile5
TACAGCAAGAAGACCTACGGCAAGGCGCCTTATGGTGTGAGCGTGCAATTCATGTATATTCAATTCCTTGCTCTATTTCTACACCCAGTGTGGAGGCCACGGATGGGAGATATCAAGCACTTTTGCGTATAAAAAAAAGCTACAATAAAAAATATACCAGATACTCAAAAAAAGATAAAATGCACCAAATACATAAAAATAAAAGAAATGCACCAGGATGTAAATTGGAATGATCGTATCCATAATTTACTTCAACTCGTATCTATAGGACATCAGTGCCTCGGTTTGCTCGCGTTCAAGCACGCCGGTAGATTGAAGGAGATGACAAGATTTTATCTTGTTTCTTGGAAAACGTCAGTCTTTCAAGAAGTCTACGCAGAGCGAACACGGACTATCATCTTGCCTGTAGTGCTCAAGGAGGCGTTTATTCGCTGTAAATGCAAGGCTCCCGTAATCCCGAGAAACGTAGCTGCCCAAAGAAGAAACCAATTCCGTCTCAGCAGGCAACGACATCCCTGAGGAAGCAAATTCGACGGTGCGGGGTATGCAAGCATATTAGCCACAACCGGAAGAGCTGCAGCAGTCAGTCGTCCAACCCGCTTGCTGACCAGCATTTACATGATGCATGCAGAGTTTTTATCTCTGTGTCAGGGTTCTCCTCACTAAAATAAAACATTAAGCTTATGAACTTATCAAGCATTTACACACGAATGCAGTCGAATGCATACATCCCGGTAAACACCTGGTGCTTTTTCTATATTTCTGAGTATTTGGTATATTTCTTTTCTTTTGAGTATTTGTTTTTTCCTCCGAATATATTAGTATATTTTTATGTTTCCCAAAGTGAAAAGCAATTGTCACGTTTTGTACAATAATAATTGTTGGAATGGTCAACTTTTGTTTTTATTCAGAACTGAATTTGATCACACAAGATAAGCACTGAAAATAGGGATTTACCACGAAATAACATTTATAGAAGGATCAAATATGGGAGGGAAGACTGTAGCCCTACAAATCGTAAAATTAATAAATCACTGATATCGAGATTCGATTTGAATTGGTATAGTCTTCCCTCCCACAGACGATCCTCCTATAAAATGATATTACTTGCTAAATGAAAATAATCTGCGATTGGTGAAAAACGATTTTGCTCAAAATGCAAACCTCTCCACCAAATGAAATTTCCCCAAATATGGTAATTGTTTTTTATTTTTCACAATGGACCGAAGCATCTGTGGGAAGAATGACTGTATTGCCAAAGTGTGATCTGCGGTCCCATGATCCACATGCTGTGCTCGCGTCTCCGTGGTCGTCTGTCGGCGGCTCACATGAGCACCCTGGCCTCGGGCAGCGCCGGCGCGCCCGCGTGCATGCTGGCCATCCTGCGCCAGCACAAGACCTTCCTCGCCGGGCTCGATGATGACGTGTACACATTCGTGAGTCCGCTGCTGGAGGGCTCCGTGGGGCAGCACACGCGCCACTCGCTCGACCACTTGCGCAAGCCGCTGGAGCTGTTCGCCGCGCCGGAGGAGGGTGAAGACGTGGTGCGCTACGACATCCGCGAGCGCCACACGGCGGTTGAGCTTGACCGCCAGGCAGCCATCCGCCAGATCGAGCAGCTGGAAAGTACGCTGCGCGCCGTCGCTGATCGCGATCTGGGGCGCTCCGTGCACGCCGCCTTCATGTTGGCCTCGGACGGCCGCGAGTTCGAGTTCGAGTCCACGTTCAGCCGCGAGCTGGCGTTCGCCGTGCACCACTGCATCCACCACAACGCGCTGTCCAAGGTGCTGCTGCGCCACCACTTCCCCACGCTGCGCGTGCCCGCAGACTTCGGCATGGCACCGTCCACAGCCAACTTCAATCTGCACCACCAGCACGAGTGAAGTGGCAGGCTTGGTCGAGGGAAAGCGCGTAATGTAGCCGATCAACGGCGAAAGCCCAAGTAAAAGCCCACACGAGTCGTTCAACATGCGTCATGGCCTCGAACATGGCGGGTGCTCGACTAGCGACACCTTCGGCCTCCAAATTGAGGAAATCGGCGTGGTTCAGGTCCAAACTGCAGCGACTTCTAGCCATTTTCGACGAGCTGATTGGCTAAAAGGAGGCGTCACCAGCCAATCACAAGCAGCCAAATGCGCAGAGGGCTGTCGCTGGCGCTTGTCGGATCGAACGGAAATGCAGCGATCCGGAGGTGGCGGCGCGCCTCCTCCGCCGCCTGCTGGCGGAGGGGGAGCCTCCTCCTCCCCCCCCCCGCAAAACGCGAACGCGTTCGCGAACGACGGGAACTTCATGGCGCAGTTCCTGGCGACAGCAACGAAGCGGACGCCGGGCGCAGGCGATTCGACCGACGCGGACGTCGTGGGCCTCGCGGCGGCGGACGACAGTGTGAAGGCCAGCGTGCGCAAGAACGACGGCAGCTTCATGGCCACCTTCCTGGCGCTGCAGCAGCAGCGGAGGTATTGCTGTCGTCGGACTGGGATGAGGGGTTATGGCGGGGGTTGCTACTCACTCCGTACTCTGGGCACATGCAGCGCTGAGAAGAAGACGGCGGCGAGTCTGAAGCAGCAGACAGCAGGCCCGAAGGCGACCACGACATCGGAGGCCACGTCGTCGACTGCCGCAGTACGTGACGGGCCCATGGGACATAAGCGTCTGGCCGCCGCAGAGTCGCCCGCGAAGCCGCGCAAGCGCAGTCGCTGGGACGTCGGAGCTGCGCCATCCGCAGCGCAAGGCGAGGCAGTAATCTCGACAAGCCACGCGGACGCAGCAGCGCCGCAGCATGAGACGCTGATCCGAGCCAAGCAGCAGAAGCAGAAGCAGGAGCTGGCTTTCCTGGAGCAGCGGATTCGCTCCTTCCAGCAACAGACTCTACTTGCCGGTGGCGGTTCCGCCGCCGTATCCAACACGGCGCTGCTCTTGGACGAGCGGCGACGGGAGTATGAGCGCTTGTCGGCGTTGGCTGACGAGCAGCAAGGCTGCAAGGACACGTTGGAGGAAGCAGAGGTCGCACCTATCCGAGACGGCACGCTGGAACATCGCAAGCGCGCGAGGGAGATGCTGGGCACACTGGAGACGGCCGCGGTCCTTACTGCCCACGGCGACGGGAAGCACCATCTGGGCGACTTCTTACCGCAAGCGGAGCTGGACAAGTTCATGCGAGACGCCAAGGCGCTGGTCACCAAAGGCCAGGTTCACGCTCTGGAGGCCGAGGCACCGGTCGGAAGTGAAAGACGGCAGACTCCACTCGACACTAACGCTCCGCATCGGGCCGTCGCGGCTGCTGCTTCTGCTGCGTCCGGTGGCGGAGGCGCTGGACTGGGCCTGCAGGCTTCCGGGGAGCTGACAGAGGACGACGACGAGTTCGACCAGTATCGGAAACGCATGATGCTCGCCTATCGCTTCCGGCCGAATCCGCTGGTAGGTCACTCTGCTGCTGGGTTGGTGGCTCGTGGCCCCAACGAGAAGCGTACGTGTTGGCCACGAGAGGCCGATGCTGACTTGTTGCTGTTGATCCCCTCCAGAACAACCCTCGGCGTCCATACAACTAGCGTCGTGGCGTATCGGCGCCTCTTTCCCCTTTGTCGACTCGAAGGCGGTCGTCCTTTACTGATTCTGCTGCTGTTTGAGGCGAACTTCCTCCGCGAACCGGTGGGCCAGTGTGTAATCCAACTGAAGATAGTAATACACTTTCCAGCTCACCTCGAGGCTTTGGCCGTCCTCTTGTGTGTCCGTCTTCGTCGCGGTGCTGCTTCGAGTTGTCGGGGCCTCGCCCGTTGGAGTTACAGGCATGGCATTCGGCGAACCGACTGCGCTGATATCATCACGCGAGTGGTCTCTCCCCCCGACGGCCTTCGTAGACGGCATAACGGTCGCGTCTCCTGCCGATGCCAGCATGCGCTGCACTTTGTCGTACCGCAAGCGTCCAGACTGGCCGCACCGAACGCCTTCCAGCGCGTTGGCTGTCGAGTGCATCGCGACTGCAAAACTCTCGCTCATGGCTTTGCAGTGAAGGCGCCACGTCTTCCGTAGTGCGGCCACAGTGCCGACGCGAGGAGGAGGGACCAGCAGCCAGGCTAGCAGCTGACGCACGTGGCTGCTGTGGAGTCCGTCTCTCGCTACCAGCGCGTGCTGGATGGCTCGCATGTCCACATTGGCTACGCGCTCCTCCACGCCGAGGAAGTCCAGCTCCTCCGTAACTGCCCACACAAGTTGCTGCCATCGGACACCCTGGAGACCTGAACACGCCTCCCCCCTGCTCCCCCCTGCTGTATTGTCGCAGGCTTTCGCCGTCGCATACATTTGTGCGAGTCGAGCCGGTGGGAGAAGGTTTCGAGCTGCCGCCGATCCGAACGGCGACGAATACGCGCTCCCCACGACGGCATTCAGAGGGCTCTGGCCGCTGCCCGTGGTCAGCACGTGCACAAATTCAGCGAACGAAGTGCGGCCGTCGTCCTCGGTGTTGGCTGCCTGAAAGGCAATCGCTAGCTTGCTTTCGATGAGCGCCTGCTGTGCCATCCACGCCTTCACAAGTAGAATCGCAGCGACGTCCATGGGCAAGACCCGAGTCTCGGTCAGGTGGCCGCAGCTTGGGTCGGTGGCATGTGAGCCCGACGTGCTCTGGTATGGACCGGGTGTCACTGGCGTCATGAGAGATACCGTTGCAACGACTGCGCGCTCTTCCAGTAGTCGGAGATGGCCTTCCAGATCCGCCGCCCTCTCTGCTTCGGACGTTGCCGAGGCGGAAGAAAACAGGGAGGGGACCAAATACAGCATGAGAATCTTGACCGAGTCCAGCAGCACAAACCGCGTTGTGGAGCCCGTGCCGTGGCCAGCGCCTTCAGGAACCAGCACCCAGATGTCCGTGCCGAGTCCCGTGCCTCCCTGAAAGCGCTTCTTTTCGATCATGATACGGAGAAGCACTCGCTGACAGTAGAAGAAGACGGCGAACGTGCGGTTGTACATCTGGCTGCACGGTGCCCCTGTGCTGCAATGATTCTTGGTGAGCACTGCGAAGAACTGGATGACTTCATTTGCGATAGTAGAGGTGCCGTTGGCCCCATACAACGCCTTAGATGCAGCAGCGCCGATGGAACGTGCACTGCCAACTGAGGACGTGCGTCGCGACAAGAGCAGCTGGATGCTGGAGAAGAAGCACAGAAACGCTCGTTCGCCTGAATAGATGTCTGCACCCGCTGCCTCCACGAAGTCTGCATAGATGAACTCCACGAAGGCCTCGCTTGTCCAGGACTGGGGAGGGCTCGCGGCACGAAGCGAGTCACTGCCTTGTAAGCTTGGACTGGCCAAGGAGATGCTAAAGGACTCCGTCGCGTGCGCGTTTTCGATAACCAGTGTGTAAATCGCGTGAATTTTCTGCAGCAGATCGTCCTTCGATAGTGAGGGAGCAACAGCAAACGGTGAATCTGCTGGGAACGGCTCACTTTCCAGTACAGGCAGCAACAGCAAGTCCTTCATGTGCTTTGGTAGCTTTTTCATCGCTTTGTGCAAGCGAAGCAGGGGCTGTTCTGGCGAAACTCCCACCGCCTCATTCGCGCGGAAGGAAACGCTGCGACGCCGTCGGCCGCTTCCCATAGCGTCCTCTGTTTGGTCTGGTGGCGCTGAAGCTTCGCCTGCGATGTCTGGTACACTGGCCACCGCTCCCACCGGCAAGAAGACCACATTGTTCGAAAGGCTCGTGGCTATCATCGTGCAGTAGGCCAAAGACCGGAGAAACGCACGGGCGGCCGTGGGGTCGCCTGCAACAGGAAACTGCGTGCCCACACTGCGGTGTTGGCACGGCAGTCGTCGTATCTCTCGCGGCGCGTGATTCCAGTTGTCCATCCCGGTCACGTTTGTGGATTCGCCGTGCGTGGCTCCAGTCTCAGCGTACAGCACCTCTACAGCACGAAGCGCCTCATTCACCTCTCGCAGAGTGTGCAATTCGCTGAGGGAGGTCTTCTGCAGGGGGTTGGTCGCAGCTGCGGCATCGACTGTCCCGACGGGATTGCGTGGAGGTGAACCCAGTTGCTGCTCACGATGATTGCTGTCTGCTCTGTCAATTGTTCCGCCTCGGTCACGCGACGATTGCTCCAACGCGGTCGAATCCATCACTTCTCGGATGGCCCGCCGCTCGTGGAGGTGCACGAAGCTGCGACACAGGACGAGCAAGTGCGCGATGTATACCAGCTGCACACGCACGTTGGAATGGAAAAGAAGCGCCCCTGCCGCAAGCTTTTGATAGCTTCCGCCCCTGTCTTGGACCCTTCCTTCTTCTTCATCCTGCGCTTGTATCAATTGTGAGCTGCTGCTATTTTCAAGATCTCCATCGCCACTTGGGTTGTGTTCTGCAGTTGCAAGTGTCGGTGCTAGGATGCTGTCTTTACCTTTGACAACCGACGAAGGAGCAGATGGCAGCAGCAACCACGTGGTGACGTTGACCGAGGCTTGGAGTTGTCGCAAGCAGCTCAAGATTAACGCCTTGCAGTGACCATGCCATTGCTCTTCATGCTCCAAGTGACCCATCTCCTCACTCTCCAGATTCCAAACCCCAAGCGAGCGCATGTTTTGCGACTGTAGACGTTGGATCTCGGTTTCAACGCGTTTGATCTCGCGACAGAGCGACGATTTCGAATCTTGCAGCACCTGTAGCTCTTGCTGTGCGCGCGCTTGTTGTGCCGCGACGTCTGCAAACATGTCCTCAAAGTGTGCGGTGGTGTCCTCGCACAAAACCTTCCACGCGAACTGCGCCAACTCTTGTGTGAACCCGCCCACGCGGCGGATGGTTTCATGCAGACACAGCGCCACCAGCGAAAAGTATGGCGACAACATCAATTTGTGAGGACGAGTCGCGGGTCTCTCGGGGTTTCGCGGCTTCGCGCCACCCACCAAACTCTCGTGACGCGCCGCTCCATACGAAGGCTCGTGCTGGCTCGTGTTTCTTAGGCGTGTTGACGGGGAGGAGTTGAAGAACTCGTGCCTCGCGAGTTTCCGCTTGATTTGCTGCAGTGTCTCCCGCTTGTCATCAGCAGTCAGGAGCAGCCATCTCTCCGTATGCGATGGCTTCATTGGTGTCGCTGTGCCAGCTCGTGGCGACAACAACGCCGCTGCCGGCCTCGATGGTGAGCGTGGAGGCATCGTCGGAGAGAAGAAATCCGGCGTGGTAACCTTCCGGGCCGGTTGCTCCCCTATTGCCAGCGATGGGAGGCTCTCCTGGAAGAACAGAGCGAGCTCTAGCACTGCCTCCTCGTGGTCGCTCAGCTCCACCAGTTTCATGGACTTGGGAACGCTTCTGCCCGACAGTTTCGCTCTCTCTTGTCGGTATTTTGGAGGTTTGATGTCTGGTGCCTCGTGTATGATGCCTGCAGTGAGTGTCATGCCTTGGCGGATAGTGCGCACAGCTCGGGGCGACAGCAACGCCGCCATCGGTCGCCCCCGCTCCACAGGCGGCATCTTCACGTGGACGTAAGATACGTGGGCGGTAGATGGACTGGCCTTCTTCCGCGCCGTCGTGACGTCCTTATGCTCCTGACCTTCGCTTGTGGCGTCTGCATTTTCGCTGTCACTCGAGAGATAGGCGAGATACGCCTGGAGCTGGTCCACGTGACGCCGCAGTCGCTCTGCCGGCAGCAATTCGTCCACGACGCTGCGCAGGAACGCCGCGTACAGCTGCATTTTGGCATGGCCGGTGTGGTGAACAGCACTGCGAACGGCGGCGTCGGTCCACACTGTGAGGTTGGCGAATACGGGCGCGAAGTCGGCCACCTGGTCGTTGGCAGGCGACCGCGACGACAGGAAGTCCCGGCGAAACTGCGGCGGCTCCAGCGGCCGGATGGACGCGGACACCGCCCCCGCAACGATGCTGTCCAGGCGGCGGATGTGCTCGGGCATGTGAGCGCCGTGGGGGCGCAGGGGGAAGCTGCTCATTGCGCGCGGAAGGAATGCGGGCGGGCGGACGCGCCTTTCGCGTTCGACGCACGTCGCTTCAACCTTCCGATCTAAATACCGGTATTCGTGTATGTCATACCGGTTAATATCTGGAAGGCATCCAAGACATTCGAGAACCCACCATGCAGCATCCAGACTGAGGTTTTTCACACGGTGGAGTGGATTCACGGCGGCGGACTGCCGATGGACTCATGTTGCGCGCATCAGCTTCTGCCTCCGTTAACTCCGCTATGGCCTCCGACATCGCCTCGATGTGGATCTCCAAAAGATCGCCGTGGTTCGGCTGCCAACGCAAAACTACGAGCAACCCCGAGCGCTTAAGCAGGTTAACCGCCCCCTTCTTCTAACGTACCTTCGTCACGGAGCTCTTGGAGTTTGCCAATCGCGGGACAACCCAGTCCGACCATCTGCGTCACCGCGCTGGTGGCGAGGCCGGCTGCTTTGTGCGACATCCCTTTTTCAGCCAATGAAAGGGCGCAGTTGGAAATACACAGCCAATGCCGCTCTGATATTGGTGGAAACAGCTCGCGATGACCCTCATCCAACGTTAACGTAATCGCCGCTTTCCACGGAGCCGCAGGCCATGAACCTCAGTTTGCGATAAGCCCCCGAGCCCAGAAGCCCACCACAGAACAACCAAGACAGACATCCCTTCAAGATGGTGAGCGCCAAGGAAACCGTGGAAGCGCAGATCAGCGCGTCGCCCGTGGTGGTGTACAGCAAGAGCTACTGCCCGTACTGCTCCAAGACCAAGGCGCTGCTGTCCAAGCTGGGCGCCAAGTACGAGGTCGTGGAACTGGACCAGATCAGCGGCGGTGACGAGCAGCAGGACGCCCTGGAAACTATCACTGGTACGATAGCGTTGCTGCGGTAGGAGGAACTCATTGCGCCGGCATTGTGGCCGAAAGACTGACGTTTTCCCGTTCGCTAATTCAGGCCAGAGCACCGTGCCCAACGTGTTCGTCGGCGGCAAGTCCATCGGCGGCAACTCGGACGTGCAGAAGCTGCACAAGGCTGGCAACCTGGAGCCGCTGCTTGAGCAGAACGGCGCCCTCGCGTGAACGTCGAAGCTTTAGAGAGGACAGTCGCTCGTCCCCGCTTTAAAAGCTTAATGACAGACGTTGCATATTCATTCTTCTTTCCCATGGCGTCGCGGCGCCGATTTTCAGAGTTAAACCCCTTTAGCCAAGCGGAAGAATGGTTTTAACATAAACTTAATGGGGTTTAAACATTTTCTACCGTTTATACGCTGATTTACAAAGTTATCTTGTTCAAAAATATGGATTCAACAGATAATACTTGTACCGGTATTAGGTTTTACAGGCTTCTGCAATGCCATTATATCGCTTTAGTGACACTGAGCCAACCACTGCCATTCGCATTCGCATCTGTAGCCGAACATGTTCGCGTCGAGAAGCGCCAAACCCAAGAAGAACAAGCGGCGGCGCGTCGCCGAGACCGAAGACGAGCAGGCTGCAAGCGGGAGGAGCGATAGCAGAGACGATGGCGACCTGTCCGTCGCGCCTGTTGCCACAGATCGCCGCAAAGTCAACATGTTCTCGGTAGGAACGCGCTGGCCCAACGTCCAGAGAAGGCGCCATCAACGGCGGTGGCGTAGCATTCTTAGTAATGGCTGGAACTCATTCTTGCCGACCATTATGCGTGTATTGCTGTAGACTGGGGGCGTGAAGAAAGCAAAGAACGTGGTGCAAACACGGCTGATCGAGTCGGAGCGCGAGATTGTGCCGCAGCAATACGCGGGCGACGCCACCTACGAGACCCAGATCGACACGCAGAAGGACCGGTGAGAATATCCGCTACAAATATTGAAAGCGCTTGCGGCAGTGCGACGAAGCTGACTCTCTGTGTCTGTGTATGGTGGTGTTTACTGGGCCGATACAGTGATGCTCGTGCTGTGATGGAGCGGAGCATCAAGGCGAACGCGGACGGAAGTGCCGAGCTGGAGAGTGGGAAGGTGTACCGCGGCCAGGCGGCTTACAAGAACTACATCACCAAGAAGGAGTCCCAGATCGGCATGAACAAATATACCGGGTGCGTGCTGCATTCTCGTCCCAAGTCATGTGGGCTGGCTGGCTATGCGGAAGAGTCCAAGAGGATTAGCTCTCATGTGACTCAATCTCTGTATACTTATGGCTGGTCGTAGCACGCAAGGTCCTATTCGAGCGCAGACATGGGCGCGCGCGATCTCGCGGTTCGACTATCAGCCCGATATCTGCAAGGATTACAAGGAGACGGGCTTCTGCGGATACGGCGACAGCTGCAAGTTCCTGCACGATCGCGGGGACTACAAAAGCGGGTGGCAGATTGAGAAGGAATACGCCGAGAAGGAGAAGAAGCGGCAGCAGCGGTTGCAGGAGGGGCGAGGTGCGTGTGCGTGCTATTCTGCTAGGCAAACGTTGAGCTATGGGCCATTGGAGGCATTGCAGGTTGTTGCTTACGCTAGAGGTCCCGTTGCGTGTTTACACTGGCCAGACCCGGACGAGGTGGAGGACGAAGACGACGACAAGTACGTCATCAAGAGCGACGACGAAGAGCAGTTCGCGTGTACAATCTGCCGCGGGCCCTTCCGGAACGCAGTGGAGACTGTGTACGTGTTGCTTGCAGTGCGACGAAGAGCGATGGACCGCTGAGTCTGCGATTCATATTAACGCCTACTCTGTACACGTTGGACATTTTTTTGCGAACAGTTGCGGGCACTTCTTCTGCGAAGCTTGCGCACTCAAGCACTTCAAGAAGACACCGCGGTGTTTCAACTGCAAAAAGCAGACCAATGGTGCGCACTCCAATGCTAAAAGAATGCTGTGTTCCCTGATACAGCTTGTGCAAATTGTGCTAACTCTGACTTTTGCATGGGTGTTTTTAGGCGTCTTTAACGCTGCGGAAAAGTTGCGAACCAAAGAACAGGAAGGCCTCGAGGAAGAGACCGAAGAAGAGGGAAAGGAAGAAGGCAAGGAAGACGTGGACGCAGCAGGGCAGGCGGAAGAGAGCGAAAGTGGGGGCTGGACGAAGGTGGCCGTCTCGCCCTGAGCCGCATCCGAGTTTAAACCAGCAATAAATAATTCCTGCGATGGTCCGCTGTGACGCGACCTCCCTCTTGTGCTGCTGCTACGCTGTGTTACGCTTGTGATGCACATCGCCCTGTGCTAATAGCTTCCCGCAGCCTCCAGAAGATACTTGGCATACGGGTGGAAGACGATCCACCCGATGAGGAATGGGTTGATGAGCTCCATGACGCCATTGTTCCAGACTGAGAACGTCGTGGAGCCCCACGGATGCACCATGGCTGTCTCGTGGATGAGCACGAGGATGGAGCGTCCCGCCTGGGACAGCGCCGCTGTGCCCAAGAGCGTAATGAAGTGCCACACGCCCATCGTATGGGATCGCACAAACAGCATCCAACCCAGGGTGCCGGCGACACCGAAGAGCACAGAGACCACAAAGTCTCCTGCTTTCGCCATCCTCGAGGACGTGCAGCCGCCCCAGCGCCAGCAGCAGCGCGCAGCGCACTCTGTCGTCACCATGTCAAAGACGAAGTGGCCCAATTCGGCGGACGCGACTGTGATAAAGAAGGCGGCAAGTTCGTCGGAGAGCTTGTTGGCGTTTGGGTGACTGACAAAGTCCACAAACTCCATCATGGTCAAAGTCAGGTGCAGCAGAGCGACCGCATCGAACGTCACCATGAGCGCGCAGTTCAATATCTTTTTGCAGGCCACGAAGCGCGTGATCACGATGAGCACCCAGCCCGCCAGCGCCACGAACAGATAGTCCAGGATCTCTGGACTCGCCTCGGAGCTTGCGTAGTGCGCGACCATGGTGTTCATCGTCGAGACCGTGAAGGCCGTCTCGTTGATCAGAATGGCCACGCCGTCGCTCGGTGTGGGGGAGAGGCACGCGCACACGACGCCGAAAAACGGGCCCACAATGGCGCACATGACCACTGTGCGCTCACAGAAGACGGCGATCGTCGTGGTCACGGCCGACACGGCGAGCGCCACGCTTAAAGTCATGAACCCCGTCGCGCCACGCACTTCCTTCATCCACTTGTTGGCAACTCTGGTCATCGCGAACGTCTTGGGTTCCATCTTCTCGCGCAGCATACGTTCGTACTCATCTGCACCAAGACGCGGCGCCTCCTGGTCCCCAGCGGCAAATAACGCCGCCACCTCCGCATCCAGCGGCGCCAGGAACCTCTGGCGGATGCGGTAGTGCCACCAGCTTTTCTGCAGCGACCCGACCGCCAGACACGCCTGAAGCAGGTACGCGGAGTAGAAGGCGCGGTCGATGTGGATGGCGTAGAAGATGAACGAGAGCGCAACCGCCGCCGCCACGACGCCGACGATGAGCGAGCGCAACTTCCGGCCTGCTCGGCTGGCTGACGGCGTTCCGGCTGAGTGGCGCTGCTGCTGGCGGCTGGATCGCGGGCTGCAGCTCGGGTCCGAAGGCTCCATGCACCGCCTCCTATTGGGCGGAAGGCGGCTATCGTGCCAGCCACTGCTGACAGCAGCGGGGCCAAATGCCGAGCTGAGAATCGCAACCTTGACCCAAGCAAGAAACCTCACTGGCCAGTCTTCTTCGATACGGCGTCTTGTTGGTTTGTGCGCTTATGCATCGGAATGGGAAGCAGAAGAGAGGGGAATTTGATCTTTGGGACGACCGACGGCGAGTGCGAAAGCTTCCAGTTTTGATTTTTAATCACGCCAACGGCCGGCGACAGATTAAAATATCGGATGCTGGAGGGACGTGGGACAGTTCGCTTCTTCCATTCCACTGGCTCCCCAAAGGGCTGGCGAGCGTCTGAAAACGAGAAACGCTTCGGATTGGCAGAAAAGGAAAAGGAGATAAACTCCACCAATCAAGACACAAAACAAATGTCCTAGCATGACATTTATCATTTGTACCGGTTTTGTCATTTGAAATTTAAAAGTAACCCCGACCGGTACAGTTCTGCGCTGTTGCTAACCACCATAGAAAAAGTAGCTTTTTCGTAAACTATTTTTCTGGACTATAAATATGTTTACCATACTCTTTCACCAAACGATTTGCTGTGGAAAAATGTTCAAAAGATAGCGTGTCCAGCAAAAATTCATATAATTATGTGAAGGAACGGCCATAAAGACTGGCAGTACATGTATCTGAATGGAGAGGCAGCATGCTCAGCAAGGACACGCACGGGCAAAAATGCGCGACTCAATTCAACCCACACAACCCCACCGAACCCCACCGAAGGAGTGTACTGAAGCATATTGAACGTTGCCAGAGTGTATGCAGTTTTACAAGTCTAACGCGTGCCTATATTTTAACTCCTCCCTGTGGAGGGCTGAACACAATAGGCTCAGATAACGGCACCGCTATTGCTTTCGACGGGGGGGCCAGGGCCTGGACTTTTCTGACACTCCGAATAGACAGCCATCCGGTATCCGGTTGCAACTTGGACCAAGCTTCTTATGTTCTCTGAATATTGAGCTTTGATGTTAACATTCCTGGCAAAGAACTCCAGGGGGATGTTTAACTTTTAACTTTATATTTTTTAATATTTCCTTGTTTTGCAAATCGGTGTTGATCTAGTGCCGCTCCTCCCTGATTAAATGTCTCACCTCGTAACGAAGGCGCGTTGATTAAAATTACTTGTCCCTACTAAGTCACCACTTTGCGTTGATTTAGCAGAAAAGCAAAGTTACGCAGCCGGAGGGCGGGAACAAGTCAGTCACGTCGGAACGGTGCTGCGCCCAACGAAGGCCGCTCGCCCCTTTCGCTCCGCTGACGCGTTCGCATTGGTCCAAATTCGCGCCGATTGCTATTTTGCGCAAATTATCGCCAGCAGGTTTCAGTTTCCTCGCCTCCGACAGGCTGAAAAGCAGATTCAACACCTACCCCAGCCCCACTCCCAAGCGCTGCCGCAACGGACCGCAAAACTCCCCACAGAAGAACAACAGTCAAGAGTTTGCAAATCGCCGCCCCCTTCGCCGCCCGCGTGCAAGGAAGAAGGAGGAAAGCGTTGGCGTACAGCGTATAGGCCGCTCTCTCTGTTAAAGCCGCAGGATCGATCGCCATGCCCGCGCCGCCGGAGGAGGAGGCGGAAGAGCTGGCGCTTCCGCATCGCCCGCCGCCGTGCCACGCCGTCTGCTCGTCCCGCGCGTTCGCGACGCTCTATTCGCTGGTGACGTATGCGCTCGTGCCGGCGGGCGTCGTGGCGCTCATCGAGGTGCGCTACGCCTATCTGTTGCTGTTCGTGGCGCAGCTGCTGCTGGCCGTGGGGGCCGTGGAGTGGAGCTGGCTGGCCTTCCGCATCCGCCAGCGACTGCTGCTGGCCGTCAGCCTGCACGAGGACGGTCCGCAACCACAGGAGCCGACCGAGGACGCTCCCGACTCTTCAGAACACCCGCCGTCGTCGTCGTCGGACGTGAACCAGAGCGAGGAAGAGGCAGAAGCCGCCGCCGCCAGGAGAGCGCACGCACTGGAAGACCAACCGCTGCGTCGAGAGGACCCGCGCGAGAGCTACGCGCGCCTCATGGCCGAGGCCATGCGCGCCAAGAGCTTCGCCATCGTGCCGCTGGCCGACCGGTTCTTCTGCGGCCAGTGGTATCTGGCCGCCTTTGTCTTGGCGTCGCTCGGAGCGACCGCGAGCGTGGCGTTGGGGTACGCGGTGGAAAGCTCGGTGTTCGACAGCGCGAACCCGGCCGCCGGCTGGCGGATGATGGTGGGCGCGTCCGTGGAAGCCGCGTTCGTGTCCATCTTCTGCAGCTCGTTGGCCCCGTCGGGCGCCGACGCTGTGGTGCTCGTGGTGTACCAGGCCTGCGTGCTGGTGGCCAGCATGAACGCGTACCTGAAGCTGCACGTGGACGTGATCGCCTCGGACTCGCAGGTGGACCCGCTGTTCATCATCCTGGCTGGCGCCATCGTGATCATCGTGTTCCGCGTGGTGACCAGTCAGGTGGTGATGCAGAGTCTGCTGCTCGTGCTCTGCGACGTGCTGGGCCTGGTGTGCATCGTGTCGCCGCTCATCGCCTTCGCCGACCTGATCGACCAGCCCATGGGCCACTCGTTCCGCAACCAGTTCGCGCTCTTTGTGCTCGTGGTGGTGGCCACGGACGTGGGCGACTGTCTGACCAAGGAGCTGCAGCGGCACTGGCCTCAGGTCTTCCAGTGGTGTCGCCACCCGCTGCTCAAGTCCGAAGCCACCACCAAAGACGTGGAAGCGCTCGCCATCTCGCTGGCATGCGGCGCCATTATGATCGTGGTGGTGCGCCTGGGCTCCGGGGTCTCGGCCTTCAACGCCGTGGAAGTGATCGTGCTGCTGTGCGCCATGGCGCTCGGCCAGTGGTGTCGCCTCTGGATGGCGCACGTCCGCCAGATGGCCAAGGTGTCCACCTCGGCCTTCTACCTGTCAGAGGGCAGTCGCGCGGGCGGCGTGCTGGACCGCATGGCCGTTTTCCTCGTGGCCATCATCGTCTACTACCCGTACATCAAGCAGAAGTACTTCTCCTCCACGTGACGGTGAAGCAGACGCTCCTCAATGCAGTCAGGTCTGCGCGATCGTCCAGCGGGAGACGGGGCTCAGCGTCGAGTGAGGCATCGGCGAAGCTATTAATAAGTAATATTTATTGTGCCTATCTGTCATTTTGCCGCCTGAATATAGAATATAACGTTAGAAGTCCGATGTCTCCAGATCGGACTTCCTAATCTGACCTTGCGCGGGACTTAAACATTTGCGGTTAGGTTTGATGCTGGCCTTTCGCTCCTTCATTGGACTCCTGGTTTGCACTGGCAGTCAGAGTTCTCCGATTGCCGGAAAAAAAGACAGCCATTCAGCCTTTCGCTCGAAAACCGGGGTTTTATATCGCACAGAGATCCGGCGCAACTCCAGCATGGACCAATCACCTGGTTAACCCTTTTCGTCAGGTAAAACTTTAGTACGCCTCAAGCTATTATTGTAGAATAACAATTTAGCTCCGAAATATATTCACCGTATATATTGTATCCTAAGTAACGGCCTCATTTTGCGCCAATCCCAGCACTAAGATTTTTCTTTTTATCCAATGCGTGTCGGCAATCCGTGATTCCGAAACTTGCGTGAGTTATGATCGGAATTTCCAGTATTACTCAATAATTGCGTACCGGACGTCCGGCCGTCCGGGGGTTCGAAGTTCGCATGATAAAAATTTGAAGGCGTGGCGGCCGTGCATCACGCGCTGGTTGTCCACGACGATCATCTCGCCGACCTGAAGCTTCGTGCAGAACTCCATCTCGAAGCGACGCATGACCTCAAGCAGCTTGCGGTGCGCCTTGCAGAACGCGCTCGCCTTCCTTCCTCCTGGGCTGCGAAAAAGAAAGTGTGCGTCTTCGCTCTGAAAGGAAGCGCCGCGTTCACGCACGATGAAACGCGCCACACGACATATCACCGTATCTTCAGGAACGGCTCATCAGGAGACAGCAGCGATGAAACGCCTCGATGGAGCTGACGCATCCAACGTACGCCAAGATCGACGACATGCATGCGTCATTGACGCACCTAGTCGTCGCGCCGCAGCAGAATCTGTATTCGCTGATGAAGGCGTCCTCGCTGTTTCTACAGACCCGGGAGAGCACGCGCTCACACATGTCGAATGGTTTCCTCGCGAAAGCGACAGCAGAAGCCTACTTCTCACAGATTTTAAATATGCTAAAAGAACGGTACCCCAATCAACTCCAGGACGCGCAGCGAATCAAGAAAGTGAAGAAGGCAATGAGCCGTGCTATCAGCGCACGAACATCATGGAGGGCATCCAAATTAACGACGCCCCCGTTTGCAAAGACATAGATTTGCACGCTCTTGTTCAAGAACTGACGCTAGGCCACGTCTACAGCGACTTCAAGGGCGCTCATGACGCCGCTGTACTGGAGATGTTGTGGCATACGTTCAGGAGGAGCATTGACACCTGCTTTCCTCACAAAGAACAACTCTCCATTGCGGTATCAGGGGAGTAGTTCTTACATATCTCGCGATTGAAAACATCCATGGTGCAAGGATTCTCACTGTTCAAGGCGTCGACACACTGGCAACAGTGCGTTTTCCACGCATTCGGAGTTCTTTTTGTGTGCTGCTCGGAGCCTAGTGAATTTGTATTTCCCGTGGTCCCACACCTCGCATGTCCCGACCTACCTGGAGAAAAGGTGTACACGCAAGCTGAGGCGTTGGTCTACTGGGAGACACTCGCTTCAGAGGACGCCACTAACACTTCACCGCCGCTTGCCCCGTCTTCATCCATCAAACAGGTTAAGCGGCGTCCCAACGTAGCAAAGTACCTAAGCGAGACAATATCGGCGGCAGCAACCACTCATGCTCGGCGCAACGGCGCCTTGGCCACTAAGAAATTGACCAGACACTCGCTTCGGTGTGGCGCCGCATCATACGCTAATGGCTGCCACAAGCTGGCGATTCAATGGATCTCAACACGTGGAGCGTGGCTTCTTGACAGTCTCACCGCCGCCTTCGCTTACATCGGCACCACAACCCGTGAGGACCGGGAGGATATTGGCTGGGTACACGAACCCAGATCAGGATGTGATCACACCGAAGCTGGATATGCTACACCGGCTGCTTTCAGCGAACGATTCTAGAATGCTACAGTCACTGTACAGTGATCTGTTCGTTAGTGCCACCGGATTTGACGATGTGAAGCTGAATGTGGATGCAGCTGTACTCGACAGTCTAATGGCATCGCTGCTCATCCATTTACGAGAGGTGAGATTAGCTGCGGCTGCAAACCATGTCATGGGTTCGTTCTATCTCGCTCGCTTCTCCTTATCAGTGGAAAAGGCGACCCGGGCTTCGGACGGCGCACTTTCGGTGGCGAAATGAGAGCAATGGGGAGACAAGCTGAAGAATGCGTGGCACGCTGGAGATTGCGTGTGTGATGCAACATTTGACGCAGCAGAGGCTGTGGGTATCAAGGCTACGTTGGCACATATTCTGCAGTCCATTTGGCCTCTCCAAGACTCTGTTGATACGCTGCAAGCGACTCAAGCACAACTCATTCAGGTTGCCGACCGCATGAAGAAAGGGGACGCCAGCGCACACCAGACCTTGCTGATCTCCCCCTTGGCTGTCCCACATTCACTCGCCTTGTGCTTCTTCGACTAGTACCTACACAAGCGATGAAACTCAACAAAATAAAGCGAGAACAGGCGTTGGCGTATGAGATGAAGTCCGCTGTGAACATCATGTACGTTGCGGCTGGCGTAGACGTTACCTTACCACAAGAACCCCTCCCCACGAACCTGGCAGCTCTGGCCAGCTGGAAGCAACTCATTTGGGATACCGCTCAGGAACTTGACCAACGGACTAACATCAACCTCGGAAACATCGACCAAAAAAGCAAGTCGAACAGGCTGGCCGCTTTGCACAAACGATGGGCGACCTCAAGCTCTCTTATCAGTCTGAGTATGTGAAAATGTCTTCTGGGTTTCTATTGCGTGCCAGTAGTGGTGGCCTGGATGACAAGTGTATGCCTCCCAAATATCTGTGGACAGCGGACAATCTATAGGAAAACAAATGCAGCCATGCACAGTGAATACTGCACAAACTCCAACTTTGCTGCCCGTTTCTGTGAGTCTCTGGTGTTGGTGTTTACATCCACATCCGCTTCCTTCAGACAGTTCATGCCTGACCAATGCACTTCGTCGACAGCGCAGCTGACCCACGAGCATCGGCCAGCGACACCACTTTCCTCGGCCTCAGCAACAACGTTTCGTTTGTGAACACCACGGTGCGCAACGGCGCCACTCAGTCGTCAGTGGCCGAGTCTCTTCCAGCTTCTGCGTCGGATTTCGCTTGCCTCGGAAAACCTATATTAGAGACCCATGGAGGCGGCTGGCAAAGAGATCCATAACGCTAACGCTACTCGGAATTGAACCGCGATCTCTGTTTTCAGAGCTCTCTATCATTGAGTTACAGTGCTTGGGATGCAATTCAGGGCAAACCTTCACCTAGCAGCATCCCGCAGTATCATTTCCCAGCATGCTGCTCTACGGCATCAAGTTGCTGGCTGGATGGGTGGGTCTCCGTGTTACTGAAGTGTTGCCGCAAGAGTCCGAAACGAATCTGTATAATCAACAAATACGTGTCCATACGTCACGCTTCCCACACACTTACATGAAATTCCCCTCATCTTGAATACGGCACATCGCACATACACGCACAAACAGTATTCTTCTTCTTGAATCATGCTCTTCACGAGCCGCCAGTCCCGGGAGCTCGTACCGCAGCGCTTGGAGGAGACTCACTTGATATCTTGTCATAAGCGATATAATTCATATCGAAAACAGATCATCAGCATTGCTCAGCACCAATACCATCGCAGCATCAGATTCGTGGAACACCTTGCAAGCAACGCACGTCCACTCACAGAAAGGCACGTATCATGTATCGCCACTGAGTCTGCTCGGTGATCTCGAAGGGCTTGTGTCCGTTTCAGTCTCGGGCGCGGTGCGCAAGTTAAAAAATGAAGTGTCACTTACCGCTTCGTTTTGTTTCCTGCTCTTTCCCAAATTGTTATGATTCATCCCCACTCCGATTCCGCCCCAAATGCCTTCTATTCTGGTTATACAAACGTAAGTATTGTGGGCAACAGTCCGATTGGATCCCGAAAACATTTGCGGTTCCCACAACCATTCCGAGGGAGTCATACAAATTCATAGTCAAACCCCAACGGTACGATCGGAATACCGACGGAATACCACCGTTACTGACTACAAATCGCTTTGCACCAGTCTTGCACCAGGAGAGAAGTCTGACGGAAATTCCCGAACAATACCCCGGGTACTATTCAATAGTACTCTGACCGCTCACAAAAGGTTACTCTGTATTACTCGCGGTTACAGTCTACTTCCATCGTGCTACTCGTCTATCAGTGCAATGTCATCGAGCGCATCGTGAAGATCGTCGAGGTTGAAGTCGACCTCGTCCTGCTCCACTTCCCTGGAAGCCTCCCATTCCTCGCGAAATTTCTCTCCGTACACATCGTGTCGCGTGATGTAACGGGGTTACACGGTCAATGACCCAAACGTAACTGGGTTACTTTATGTGTGGTCACAGAGACTGTATACGGAGGTTGTATACAGCTAGGCGGATATTGCTATACGCCCTGCGGGCCGGAAGTGTACACAATACACGTGGCGGGCAGGCGGTCAGTGACCAACATTCATGATTCCCCGAATCTGGAAGATTCCAGAAGGTTCTAGAACCCACCTTATTAGAGATCCCCCTGAATGCGTGCAACGCCATTCATTTTAGATACATATGACTAAACTATAGAAACCATAGTTTAGGCTACATATTAGCGTAGGAGTTTCTAATTTCAATTCAGTCTCAATTTTGCTTGGAAAAGCGTACGGTGTTTATTTCTTAAATACGGTCCTAATAACAGAACCAAAGGTGCAAAGCACTTGGCTTGAGTATAAGCTAGCGACGTCGGAAGAGACTCCGTCGCTTTGAGCTTATTAAGCAAGGAACTTCCTCTGCACATTGTGCGTGTGACGGCCCCGTCACACGTGACGTGCCAGTCCATGCAGTTATCAGCAAAACCTGCTGCAGCGACATAATTAATCACCGTGCTGGAGTCAGTATCGCGCCAAGTCTTCTTGACCCATCCGCAGACAACCCCTACAGACAGCATGCGAGGGTTCCCGAACCTCGTGTCCACCTTGTCGCTCTCCTTCCACGCATTGATCTCCATGTACAGCAGGTCCTTAAACGTCTTGTAGATGCCGATGTCACCCGCTTGCAGGTATGGTGTGAGACCCCCAGGAATGACACACATGCTCACGTTTCGAGCAGCGCATTTAGCCTTCACATCTCTGGGTATGTGGGCGCACATGGAGTCCCAAACAAGATGCTTCCCTGGGCTAGAATTGACCAGCGGGAAGGCGGGGTCGATTCAGCGCTTCAACAACTGGCTATCAACCCACGCGCGAGGCTGGTGAGCAACATAAACCCCGCCAATTTTGTCAAACGTGGGCGAAGTTTTGCCCTTTCATATCAGAAGAGGCGGCAACTTTTTTGCCTCTTGCTGATACCACCAGTACCGCCGTAATCCGCATCGACGAAAACCCCGTAGAACGCACCACGACGTCTCGGCTTCCGGTTATGTCTACGGGCTGATTACGCGCGTCTTCGAAATAGACTGCCGTTTCATCCATCAGAATGGTGCGCTGCAGGTCCATGTCAGGCTTGACGTTTTGCAGAACGTCATGTACGGAACGGCGCTCCACCAGCTTGTCATCGCTGAGCGTCGTCAGGTTGGTGTGGCGCCGGAGAGATAGTCCGTAGCGACGCATGAAGCCCGTGATCCAGTGAGGGGAGGCCGTGATGACATCGGGCTGGCGCTGGTGGTACTTTGACACGCGAAAATCACTTTGACCATATGGCCAATCCACGCACGCGTCACCTTCTCCTTTTTGAGCCTCTTGGCCACGATCTCATCGTAGAGCGCTTCCTCCATTGCGCCGGAAAGGGGGCGTCGACCCCCTCCTGCAAGACGCCTGCTGGTCGGATCAGCAGCCAAAAGCTTTTCACGGTCACGCCACCACCTGCGCACGCTGCCGCCGTCTAGCTTCCACCCCTTTGGGCCAAAGTGCTTGATGGCTCGCGTGGGGACACCGTTGCCTTCTTGCTGGATCCACCTAACGACCTCTTGCTTGCGCCAGATGCTGATGGGGAGTCTCGTTGGCATTTTGCTGAATGCCGGCGCTCTAGTGGCTCGACGAGGGCGCGGACCGCTCAAATGGTTGGCTGAGGCAGCGAGCAACAGTGAGATAGTCTGATATGAAATGGTTGGTTGCTGGCGTTGGTGTTCAGGCAAGGTTTTGTGAGGTTACTCGAATATACGATGGGGTTACTCTGAGAGGGTACTATTCGGGTAGAGGGTATTATTTGGGAATTTCCGTTATTATCGGGGTTGCGTATAACCCTCCCGTTCCCGATGTTTTACCGATACACATGCGACTTTTTCTGCATGTGTTACGTACAACGTGCTTAATACAGGAATGGCTCAAAAGTATACAAATCCAAGATAAACTGTGGAATGAACGCCTGGATTTTTTTCCGCGGATGCACAGGGTTAGGCATAACACTGTACAGAAAACTGGAAGAAGGAGTGTGGCGAGAAGGGGACTGAAAGGAGGGGGGTTTCGGCGCCAAACGGCCGCCAAACCTCGGAGCCACTCATTTAGAAAAAGGAAAGCTTGCCTCCCAAGCATCGAAACATCGAGATGGCCGTCTTTTCGCGGTCTCAAGAGGCCGCCTTCATGGCCTCGATCTCCCACTTGCCCCCCCCACGAGCGAGTGCTCCGAATGCGGAACCATCAGCGCGGCATCGAGTCGGAGAAGCCGCTTGCTGCTGCCACGTCGGAGAAGCCGCCCACTGCTGCCGCGTCGGAGAAGCCGCTCGCTGCTGCCACATCAAAGGAACCGCCCACTGCTGCCGCGTCGGAGAAGCCGCCCACTGCTGCCGCGTCGAAGAAGCCGCTTGCTGCTGCCACGTCGGAGGAGCCGCCCACTGCTGCCGCGTCGGAGGAGCCACCTGCTGCCACGCCAAAGGTGAGAGCAAAGGGTGCGGGCAAGGCACCGCGATCTGATATACATGTACCACAATCGGTAGCTAAATGGACCACGGCGCCTCCAATGGGCAAACAAGCCGCGTACCAGTTGGCACTTCAACAGGAGCCCGGGGCTGCGATGATGAATAGCAAGACTCCAGCTAAGAAGAAGGTGGCGACGAAGGCAGCGAATAAGGCAGCGACGAAGGCAGCGACGAAGAAGGTGACGGCGAATGCGACAAAGAAGAAGAAGGTGACGTCGAAGGCGGCAACGAAGAAAGCGGCAACGAAGAAGACGCTGGCGAAGGTGACGGAGAATACGGTCACCCCTGCTGCGGAGGAGACGACAAAGCCGCCTCGTAAAAAGACCAAGGCACAGCTGGCAAAGCTGGCAGCAGTCGAGGCTGCCAACAAAAAGCGGCAGGATAATTTCGACGCGCGGCTGTTGGCTACGGTGAATGCTGAGGCGTCGGCTAGCGCGCACACGGAGGCAGCGAAGAGTCGAATCGCCGCCCGAGAGGCAGCCCCAAAGAAACGTCGTGTCATGCTGGTTAGCCCTCATGATATGGCGGGAGATGCTGATTGCGACTCCGCAGTGAACTTGCCGCCAATTGTTCCGCCTTCGCCTTCATTCAGCACGCCAACGAAGCTTCCTCGCCGTTCTGCAAATGCTTCCCTGCCCCCTACAACGCCAGAAATTGCGTCGACTGTGGACATCAATGGTGTGGCCCCGGAGTATCTGCGGGCGGATGGGTTCGAGCCTCTGGACTCGGACATCGAGTCGGACACCGAGAGCGAGCCGTGGTATGATGAAGACAAAGACGTGGAGATGGATGACTTCGACAGCGATGCGGACGATCCGAATCGTACGCTGACGGATAACGAGCTCCACATGAGCCATCCGAGCGATTGGGAGGAGATGTCGCGCGATGAGCTGGTGGAGCTCTCGAAGAACACGGAAGAGCTGGGAGAGTTGCGTGAAACTGGCTGGGAACTTGGTACGTGCGGCCTGTATGCATGTGTAACCTTCAACATCGTCTGATCCCCCCGCATGTGGTTCCTTTCTGCTTGTAGATCCTGCTGCGTTTCCTGAAGATGGGGAAGCGTATCCGGGATTGCATGACGGTGAGTCCGGTCCTACGCATGCGGTTACCTCTATCGCGGATTCCCCCCTCGCTTTGTTTTTGTTTTTTATGCCAAAGAGTCTTTGGCGGCGAATTGCTCGGGAAAGCAACCGATATCGGATGCAGCATCTGACGGAGCGTGTGGAGAAGAAGTTTGCGATGCAGCCGGAGGGGTCCGAACGGACCAAGCACCAGATATGGGACCAAGAGACGCGAGTGAAGGACATCCAACCCCACGAGATCCTGAACACCATCGGATTGCTAATAGCAAGAATGCTCTGCCCGCACAAACGTCGGTTCACCGACCACTGGGCCACTACATCCGTCGGTGCTGTGCCTGCAGGCACATTCGGGCAGTTCGTCTCGCGCAACCGGTTTCAGCACGTGTGGCAGTTCATGCACTTCACGAACAATATGGATCCGAGGGCAGTCAGTGACCGCGCGTGGAAGGTGAGATCCGTCACCGACATGCTGCAGCGCACCTTCCGTCAGGGGTATGAGACGCCTGCAGTTGTGGCTTTCGACGAGGCGATGATACCAAACAGATCCAGACGCAATCCGACGCGGCAGTATCTCAAAGCGAAACCCCACAAGTGGGGAACGAAACTTTTC
>MBAC02007687.1:0-10243 GCA_001712635.2 Nothophytophthora sp. Chile5
TCGCAGGACAACCAGCCGAGGGATGTGATGGATGGTGGTGAAGGTTGGCAAGGCACCAGGCTGCTCCTGGTGCTTCATGCTTCCCTCTCCCACTTCCAAACTGACGGCATACGACAAAGTCGAACACACAGACTGCTCCAAATCGCGCAGAAGGCCCGCCATATCGTCGAGGAACACGGCATCCATCGCGGCCGGCGCAGGTGCTTCGTTGGTGGCGCGACGATTTGTGGATTGCGGGAAGGAACGCGAACAGCTTCGAAGTTTATGCATTGCATCATCATAGGGGACGGGTTAAAGCATGGGCGCGATCAATATTTTAGCCAGTGGAAACAGGTGAGACAGTGAGAAGGCGCGACTGAACCAATCAGATCTCTTTGTTTCAGTAGACCTAACTTTTCCAAGATGACGCCAATTGGGAATGTGTGTGATTCCTGAATTCTGATAAACTTCGCTGAATTCTTGCAGGATTTTAGTATTGATGTGTTACTATGATCGATAGCAGTACTACGCACTTTGATGTCCATTCTGGTAGACCATTCTTTTGAAAGCATCACTCATGTTCTGCGATTCGGGAAGGATTAAGTACTAAAGTACTAAACCTCGACGAAAAGTAATATATTTAAGCCGCCCAACCTGACACCGTCCTTGAATGGCCTCAGGAATATATTAACACTGGCAAATGCTAACACTCGAAGTTTTCCAACGCTTCATCCAGAAGCACTCTCTCCAGCTTGCTCACCGTCTCCACGGCGTCCTCTGTCCCGGAACTGAGCACCACATCCGTAAACTGCGTCGACACCGCCTCGAGTCTGGCTGCACCTTCGAGATGCATAGGTACCTGCCGAATACACGTCTCCAGAATGGTTCCTGTCTCCGAGAAAGCAGTGCAGGGTCGAATAACGCACCACCCCGTCTCGTCCGCATGCAAACCTGCAAAAATGCCCTCGCCTTCCGTTAACGCCCTCCAGACGAACACCGTGCGGTCGGTTTCCTGATACCGGCGGGCAACAATTCTCTGCAGTAATGGCGGCACAGTCTGATCGCCCGCGACCCGGAGTTTCATGGCCATCGTGTTCGCCGGGTCTTCCACTTCCTCGTAGAGTTTTCGGTCTTCGTCGCAGCGAAACCTGAAGGCCGAAATCCATGCGGAGCGGCAGGTTTGCAGGTAGTCGAAAGACAACAGGTGCGTGTCATACAGCTGGAAATACTCGGTCACGCCGTTCGTCTTCCGTGTCGCCTGGAAACTCCCAATGTGGCGCGTTGCCGAATCCATGGCACAATCCTGGAAAACCGCATCGGTTTGAGCGTAGACAGCGTCCAGCTCCTGGAGGTATCCCTCGAAGATCATCGTGTCGGAGACATTGAAACGGACCTGCTTACGGCGACACAGCTCTTCATCTGCTTCCTCATCCATTGGTACGACATCGTGAAGTCGGCTCCGCATCAAGCCACTCAGTTCCTCGATGATTGCAGTTCGGGTGCTAATTGCCGCTCGCAGCTGGCGTTGCCGGGTCTTTGCAACGTGCACCGCGTCCATCTGTCGCTGGGCAATCGCCATCCAAATGGACGTTGGCAACTCGACGTCGTCCTTGGTCTCCTCCAGGGTCTGGAGTTTTGCGGACAACTCGGCGACTTGATGACGAAGAACCCCGCGCTCGCGTTTCCGCCGCTCGAGGTATAGGCGGCGGCGCATGCGATCCTTCGCCCTTCGATGCTCATGCTTAGTCAGGCGCGAGGCCGCACCTGTCCTGTTCTCGAGGGCGTTCCCGACAGGTGACTTGAATGATCGAGACACTGCGCTAACGGTACTAGCGTCGCAGGGCCGCGTCGTCGTCATGGACAGGTCGGATGCATGCAGAAATTCCTGCATCGTCTCCTCGAGGAACGCCGCGTCTAGTAGGGACTGGTCCGCCATACTCCGCTCTTGTGTTGGTGTGGTTGTGCTTCTGTCGCGTTCCTCCCAAGCGACAAATCCCAGAATGACTTCACTGGCTGGTGAGTGGGATTTCCCAGTGGTCGACTCCAGTCGGTAAGGCAGAGAGGCACGAGCAAACTGGATTACGATTACGAACGCTTGACGTCCCATCATCACCGTACCGAAATCCAAGATGACGATCGCCGCCAACGAGGACTCGGAGTTGAAGTGTTCAATTAATCCCCCATCACTCAACAATCATACGACAAAGTGTTAAAATAGTGCGGTACAGTGATTACTACATGCATTTTAATACGCGTAGTAATACAAATTAAAATGCATGTAGCCTGAGTAACATAGTACCGCACCCAGTACATGCATGTTACTTTCGATGGGAATGCGAGTCGTCAAGCAGCAGCGACTCCATCATACGCGCCACCTCCAGGCCGTCTTCCTCGCCCGAAATCACCACCAGCTTGGTGAACTGGTCAGCATTCCGTTCGCCACTCGCCCCACTATCGAAATTCATGGGCACGAAGCGGATGAACGTCTGCATGACCGTTGGCAGCTCCACACTGCCACTTGCACTTGTATCGACAGGCCGCACGACGCACCACCCGGTTTCGTCCGAGTGCATGCCAGTGTACTCGCCCTCTCCCTCAGAGAGCGCTCGCCACACAATCACCAGTCGATTGGCTTCCACGTATCTCCTCATCACGACGTGGACCAGCATTTCCACTGTCTCACCTGCCTCCCCGGGACATTGGACACGGAATTTGACAGCCATCGTGTTGTCCGGATCGGTCACGCCTTCGTAGTGCTGCCGGTCTTTCTGTCGATGGACGAGGGCCATCGCCTGCCACATTGCACTGCAAGTCTGCTCGTAGTCGAACGGGATCAGCAAGACATCCAGATTCTCGAAAAACTCCAGTTCTCCGTCGCGTCGCCGCTTAGGTTCACGTCGGAACGAGGCTTCTGGTGTGTCCTCAACGCCACAAAGCCGGAAAACCTCGTCCGTTTGCGCGTAAATGCCGGCCAGATCCTGCAGATATTCTTCGTATAGTACCGTGTCATCAGGCTCCAGGCGGACTGTACTCTGCTGCTCTAAAATGCCGTTGCCAGTAGGTAAAGCAGCTTCCGATCCATACAAACGCTCATGCAGCATACCCCCCACTTCTTGGATCACTTTGGCTCGGTTTTCGACGGCGATTTCAAGGCGTCGATGCTGAGCTTCCGCCACGAGTCGACCCTCCATCTGTCGGGTGGCGATGGATCTCCAGACTGGCAAAGCCAGACTGCTTACTTCGTGTCTCTTGGCTTCCACTCGAGCCTTCTGGAGCTTGAGCAGCTCAGCTGATAACGCGCTCTCCTCTTGTTGCAGTGACCGCCACTCGTCCTTCACCTTCTCGCGGTATTTGAGGCGTCTCTTGGCGATTTGGGCGCTCTGGACCTCGCGTCGGCGCTCACCAAGTGTATGAGCAATCACTGAGCGCTCTTTCACTGCGTTTCGGGAATTGGATCGCGTGTTGATGGCCTCAATAGCTCTGGGATTGGAGATGCTTGGCTCGACGTTGGTCGGGGGTGGCGATGGAGCATTCAGAGACGACAGCAGCGCCTCCGTCTCCGCGAGAAGGCGGTGACTGTCCAGCAGCAGCGTGTCGCCGTTCATCGCCATGTCGTGACCCTCCTGATGGCTCAGAGGCGCCTCGAAGTCGTCCAGGAACCCCGTCACCTCCGCCAGGAAAGCGGCGTCGCCATTTTCGTCCATTTTGCGGAATTGATGCTCTTATTTACCGGTAATGTAACCGGTATGTGATGAAACAGGAATGGTGGTAATCGTACGGGTATGCGTGGGTAACTCAAGTTTGAGCACATTTTCTCCCAATCCTTTCGTCAGAATTCAGCAAAGCAACATGGAGGAAAATGGCGATGCGGCCTTCCTGGCGGAGGTGAGGGCGCTTCTGGGCGACTACGAGGCGCCTCTGATCCAGGAGGAGGGCCACGGCACGGCGACGGATGGCGACGCTCTGCTGCTGGACAGTCACCGCCTCCTCGCGGAGACGGAAGCGCTGCTGTCGTCCTTCAGCGCGCCATCTGTTGCCCCAGTCTCCGTCCAAGAACCCGAGGCTTCCCAGTCAACAGCGCAAGCCACGAGCCCGCAGAATACGGTAAAAGGGAGTCCGCAGCCCGTCCAGACGCTTGACGAGCGACGGCGCGCGGCCCGCAACGCCCAAGCCGCCAAGAGGCGAGTCAAATATCGCCAGCGGCTGAAAGACGAGTGGCAGTTGCTACGCCAGCAGGAGAGCGAGCTGTCGATGGAGTTGAGCAACCTACAGAAGGCGCAGGCGCAAGCCAAGGCGCTGCGAGGGAGCAGTTTGGCGTTGCCAGTTTGGAGAACCATCGCTGTCTTACAGAGGGAGAAGCGACGCGAGGTTGAGACTCAACAAGAGGGACTGAGGGCTGCCGTAGCCAGTCAGGCGATGGTTCTCCAGCACATGAAGGGTTTACTGCACCAAATCCTGTCTGTTGATCAACCTGAACGTCTCAAGCCGTGTGAGAATCACGCTGTCCGTATGGAACGTCACGAAACAGCGCTGTTCGAAGACTTTCTGCAGGAATTGGAGCCACTTTACGCCCAAACCGACGAGGTTTTCGATGCCTGCGGGCTTGAAAGAGAGCCATCGGCTTCCTTGTTTTTCATGCCGATCTACCGGAAACACCAAGGCACGGCGTATTTCGAGAGCAAAGACACGATGCAGATCCCCTTCGACTTCCCACGGACGTGTAGCGCTGTCTCCAAGCTCATGCTCAACGATCCGATCGGATGTCAACACTTTGATGGAGCCAAGAACTCCAAAAACACAGAGGCGATGAAGTTCCGGGCCAAATACCGCTGGGATTCTGGCGAGGTTGCCCACATGACGATCTACACTGCGATGAAGATTTACCAAGAAGCCGATCGGTTGGTGTACGTGTGGCGGGCGCTTACTGAAGGACAGGGCGTGTTTGCTGGCATGCACGCGAACGAAACCGGGTGGTTCGTGGTGCGTCCGTCCACCGTGGCAGATGAAAATGTGGCTGGAAACGGTGCGAATGGCGGTGTTTCGACGCTTCTGGAGTCCTATTCGCGGTTCGTGCCCATGCATTTGGGCAAGTCATCGAATTGCAAAGGGGCGGTCGACCGATTCGCTGAACTAATGATGAGATCGGGCGCGGAAGAGGCTGCCGAACTAACGCGGACGCTGAGAAACTTGTTGATTCGTGACAATGGGGCCGTCTCTGCTGCTACGGCGCCGTAATACACACACACGCGAGAGCTTGGGGAAAGCGAGCATGTATAAACAGAATGTGGTCGTATCCAGTTGAAACAAATGAGTGCGCTACTAGACGAAGTCTACTAAACCAAACCTTCCGAGAAGGCGTGGCCTTCGTTGGCCAGCAGTTGCTGCATCGCCCGTGCGGCCTCCGCGAACTCTTCCTCGCATGCTCTCACCGCTAGCTTGATAAACTGGTCCATATCTCCTTGGCTCCCCGATCCATTGCCACAGAACGTCGGCACATCATGCACCACCATGTTGAAGACTGTGGATCCTCTTCCGCTCGCCACACTCGCTGATGTACTGGGGTTGCCTTGCAGCGGATGACACACCCACCATCCCGTTTCGTCCCAATGCATCCCAGCGAACTCTCCTTCGCCTTCCGAAAGCGCTCGCCAAACGAACACAACACGATCGGCTTCCACATATCTCCGCAATACCCAATGCGACACCATGCTCGCGACGCCGAACGGTTCACAACCGTACCTCGCGCGGAATTTCAGGGCAGCAGTGGTCTCCGGGTCGCTGACTCCGTAGCGGAGGACACGTGCGTCCCCAGCCATTGTCATGGCTTGCCAGGCCGCCCGACAGGCTTGCGGGTAGTCGAATGGGGTCAACGTGACGTCCACATTCTCGAGGTATTCATTGCCGTTGTGCTGCTTCCGAGTGGGCTTGTATTGGATCGAGGAAGACGGCTTAATGTGTGTATCACATTTCTGGATCACCTTGTCCGTCTGGGCGTAGATCGAGTCCAGATCCCGCAGAAAGGCCTCGAACAACATGGCGTCGCTGCTCCCCATGCCAAACGAGGGCTCTCCAGTCGACATGAAGCGGCTGGCATCACTGTCAACTAGTCGTTGCTGCAACAATTCATTCATTTGCTGGATCTGCACCGCTCGACTGGCAATGGCGGCTTCTAGCTGCCGGTGCTGAGCTTCGGCTTGGAGACGGCTCTCCATCTGCAAAGCAGCAATGGCTCTCCAGGCTGAAAACGCCAGCGAATAGTCTCGATGCGCCTTGGCTTGCGCGCGTCTCTGCTGGAGCTGATGCAGTAGCGTCGACAACTCGCTCTCCTGCTGCTGCAAGAATTTCCGCTCGGTTTTCAGTTTCTGGCGATACCTAAGGCGTCTCTTGGCAGCCAGTGCGTTCTTCACAAAGCGCCGATGCTCCGCAGGCGTCATATCGGCGCCTGCATCTCGATTGGCGGCGTCGCTTGCGCTGTCTTCGCAGCTAACGGACGTGCTTGATGCTTGGGCGGGGACAACTGGAACGGTGGAAGTGCCGAGCAGTGCCTGCATCTCCGTGAGAATCCGCTGGCTGTCAAGCAGGAGCCCGTCGTTGGGAGCCGCCACCGCCACCTGGTGCGGCTCAGGAGGCGCCTCGCACTCGTGCAGAAGCTCCGTGACCTCCGTGAGGAACGCGGCGTTGGCATCGTCCTTGTCCGCCATTTCTTTCAAATGAGAGGAGCGGCGCAAGTTGTTCAGAAAGCATCTGATTTCGACGCATATTAAACCGTGACGAAATTGGATACCTCGTATTAATACTGGTTCGTGCTGTTCGCACCAGGTTAGTACTGGAGAAATAGGATAATAGTAGTGCAATAGCATAATCGCTTGATTCTCTGGTAGTAAGTAGTCTGGCATATAGTACTAATACAATCGAGTTTCCGGAAATATAGTATAATACTACACCATTGAATGGAATTTTGACCACCAAGATGGAAGAAATGGCGGACGCGGGAGATGGCGACGCAGCTTTCCTGGCGGAGGTGCTGGGGTTTCTGAGAGACGTCGACCAGCACCAGGCCCAAGTACTGGCGGCTGATGACGTCGCGTTGCCGCTGGAGCGTCACCTGCTTCATACGGAGACGGAGACGCTGCTCTCGTCCTTCAGCGCTCCATTTTCTCCCTCGGCCTCCGTCCAAGAACCCGGCGCTTCCAGCTGCAACACGGCGCCAGCAGTCACCAAGGCACTCAGTGTTGCTGGAGGAGCGAGCGAAGAGAGTCCACTGAGTGGTAAAGCCGAGCGACGACGAGCGGTCCGGAATGCCCAAGCTGCCAAGAGGCGACCAAGTATCGCCGGCAGTTGGCAACCGAGTGGCAGTCGTTGTGGACACAGGAGAGCGAGCTGTCGGAGGAGCTGAGCAGGCTCCAGAAGGCACAGGCGCAAGCCAAGGCGCTGCGAGAAAGCAGCTTGGCGTTGCCGACTTGGAGAGCCATCTCTATCTTACAGAGGGAGAAGCGCCGCGAGGCTGAGACTCAACACGAGGGACTGAGGGCTGCCGTAGCCAGTCAATCGACGATTATCCAGCGGATGAACAGCGCACTGCAGCAGACGCTGGCGATTGCTGCGCCTGAGCGCTTCATCTCGCGTGACAAGCACACCGTCGGTCTGAGAAGCCACGAAATCGCGCTGTTCAAGACCTTTCTGCGAGAGCTGGAGCCACTGTACGCCCAAACCGACGAGGTCACGCACCCCCACGGCATGAAGATCGAACCAACAGCGCTCTTGACGTACAAGCCCATCTGCAAGAGACAGAAAGACGCCGTGTACTACGAGAGCGTGGACGCCATGCGTCTCCCCTTCGACTTCCAACGAGCGTGTCGCGCGGCATCTAAGCTGCTGCTGAGCGTCCCGGAGGGCTGGCAACGCTTCGACGGGGTGAACGATTCGGAGAACCAGGTGGCTGTGAAGTACCCAACAAAGCACCGCTTGGACTCGGGCGAGAGCGCTCTCTTGGTCACCTACTGTGTGATGAGGGTATACTGGGAAGCGGAGCGGTTGGTGTACGTGTGGCGGGGACTTACTGAAGGACAGGGCGTGTTTGCAGGTATGCACTCGAACGAGACGGGCTGGATCGTGGTGCGTTCGTCGACTGTCAAAGAGCGCAAGTCGTCAGTAGAATGGGGAAGTGCTACCGTGCTGGAGAACTGTGTGCGCTTCGTGCCCATGCATTTCGGCGGAGCGTCGGATTGCGGCGTGGCTGTCGATCGCTTTGCCGAAATCATCGTGAAAACGGGCGAGAAAGAGCTGGGTGAGATTACGCAAATGCTGGCCAAGCTCTTAGTTGATGAAGGTGGAGCCATCCCTGCCGAAATGGCTCGGTAGCACAACCATTCCCGTCGCTAAGCTCGCACCCAGGGCATCTTGAGCGTTCAGTGAACATATAGAGCTCAACTCAGCTGCAAACAACATGCACTCGAAGCACTTCCTCGCTGCGACGGCGAATAAAAGCGTTTAAACGACGGAATTTGGAATCAGCTCGACACGGAAACCACGGTGTCGTCAAGCAGGAGCTTCCGCATCGATCGCACGATTTCCTCCACGTCTTCGACACCAGACCTCACCACCAGATTGACGTACTGGTCCATCTTCGTATCGCTGCTCGACTTCTCGCCGAAAAACACTGGCACAGAACGCACCACGTGCTGTATGATTGTCGAGTCGCTCGCGTCCCCGTCGACCACAGACACACTGGAGCCTGCGGTCATCGGATCGCCGGCTCCTTTCGCGACGGGAGACACGACACCCCACCCAGAATCGTCCAAGTACATGCCGACGAACGCGTCTTCGCCCTCACTGAGTGCTCGCCACACGAACACGAGGCGGTCGGCTTCCTTGTACTTCCGAGTCACAAAGTGACTCGTCATACTCGCGACACCGAACGCTTCCCATTGGTACTGACAACACATCCTCACGGCAACCATATTCTCCGGGTCCTTGACTCCCTCGTAATAGTAGGCGTCGGGTCCCTCCGTCGCGATGAATGCCTGCCACACGGCGCGGCACGTTCGTTGGAAGTCGAAGGGGACTAGTGTCGAGTCCACATTCTCAAAGTACTCGGTGCCGTTATGCCACTTCCGAGTAGGTTGGTAGCTCATGGAGGCCCACGGCTTTATACTAGGGCCACAAGCACTGATCACCTCGTCCGCTTTCTCGTAGAGAGCGTCCAGTTCACTCAGAAGCGACTCGAACAGCGCGGTGTCGTTGCTTTGCACGCGAGAGTCTCGTTCCCGAGACATGGCCACGTTGTTGGTCTTGCCATGTGCCTCGTCAAGCAGTCGCCGTTGCAACAAGCTGCTCATGTTCTCGATGAGCTCAGCTTTGTAGGCAACCGAAGCCTTCAGCTGCCGTTGTTCCGCCTCAGCTCGCTCTCGACCCGCCATCTGCCGCATGGCAATCGTTTTCCAAGCCGTCAACAACGAATCGCTCTCTCGACAGGTCTGGCTTCCTCTTCTGCGCTCTGGAGCTTGCGCAACTTCGCCGACAGCTCTCTCTCTCTCTCTTGCTGGCGAAGCGACTTCCGCCCCTCTTTCAAGCGCTGGCGGTACTTGACGAGCCTCCTAGCAGCCAACGCATTCTGCTTCACGCGTCGCTGCTCCGCCAGCGCCGGATCTATCGTCACACTAGGCTTTTTGGTTGGAGCTGTGTCGTCTTGGGTGGCTGGACGAACCGCAACGAGCGACGACGCAGCGCTCTCAGACGACAGCTCCTCCGTGTCCGCGATCAGCAGCGGGGCGTCGCCAGCCGTCGCGTGCTCGGAAGGCGGTAGAGGTCCTCCCCCAACTCGCTCAGAAAGCCCGCCACCTCCTCGAGGAAGGCCTCGTCGGTGGCTTCCTCGTCCGCCATGCCTTTGCCGGCTCGGGAGTGATCCACGAACGCTGGTTGTCATTCCGTGAACTTAGCAAAGTACGGGATACAAAATAACGTATTATTGTAACATATTCTTTTATAGAGGCAATATAAACTTAACATTGCAAAGAACCATTTAAGTCGGCTTACTAGATTGTATAGGATATAAGATGATACCGCTGTCGATCCCTCTGGTGGACCGGCACAGATTTGCTACCGCTGGTCGCGTGTCTGTCTTTGGCTGCTTGATGATGCTCGATTGCATCAAAGTAGCAACAAACTCATATTATCACACGTTGTGCCTAGTTGTGTTCTCCAGGAACTTCAGCCACATTGAGGCGACAACTCGAAATCATGGCGACGCGCCGTCATCGAGCAG
>MBAC02007691.1:0-31931 GCA_001712635.2 Nothophytophthora sp. Chile5
ATTTCGCGATGATGAGAGCGTCCTCAGCTTCCAACACGTGGTTCGGATCGGGGCACTCGCCGCCTTCCCAGTCAGCCAGGGAGTGCGCCGACAGACTCACCACGAAGCGGTCGATGAAGGCCTGGTCGCTGGCCGCTCTCAGGTCCATCAGCGTCCTTGGCGCTTGCGACAACATGAAGGCCACCGTCTTCCGGGTCACCTTCAACACCACTGAGATAGTCAACGTCGGTAGTCAGTCAGTAGCAGATAGCAAGTGAATCGAAGCAGGGGGATCGTACCACCAAACTCCATGTACGTCGCATTCAATCGATGCCACACGGCGTCCATCTTCACGAACGCTGCAGGGGAACATCAGCAAGTTAGTATGCCACACCTCCAGCCTCTTCCTAGGATACGGTGACGTACCGAGGTAGAAGAGCTCGTAGAAGGCGGCCGGCTCCTCGAACAGTGGCCAGAAAGGCTCTTTCAAAGCGGCGAAGCGGCCGTCGCCGAGCTGCAGCAGACCGGCCAACAGACACGTGAGGTTGATGCCAGCCACGCAAACCGGATACCAGCGCTTCTTCGGCTTCCCATCGGGCGTTTGAGGGGCTTGAGCGGCTCGGATGGCGAGCATCTCGGTCGGATGCGCCTCGAAGGCGTACAGCAAGCATTTGAGTGCCAAGATGCCCCCTCCGCGGAAATCCGTCTCCGGACTGGCGTTCTGGAAGCCCATGGCCACCCAATCCACTGCGTTGCGGTCGAACGACTCGGCAACTTCCAGGATCTGGCCGTTTTCCGGGTAAATCGCGAGCCACAGACGCTGCAAAGCCGCTTCGAACCACTCGTCTCCAGCCAAACACTTGTGCGTCAAGTCCCGCTGCAGCTCCGTCAGTTCCCGCATGGCCTGCAGAGACGGCAGTAGCTGATTCAGCTCCATCGCCGTCTCATCTGCGGCGGAATTGCCTCGGGAACGACGTCCTTTCCACGAAGCTCGAGCACTTTGCAGACCCAGCTGAAGCTTGGCTGTTGCAGCCACTAGCAGATCTTCGGCTGTAGGCTCCGCCTTCCCTGCGAAGCTGGTGGTGGCTGGCGTAGCTGGGAACCGCAGCTTCCGCAGGTTGCGACCGAGTCTGGAGCTTGAAGCTGAAGGCGAAGACGTCTCACTACTGTGGGCTTGACCACTTCCGGGCCCTAGATCGTCGTCCGCGACGCATAAACTGTCGCACATCTCGCACTCCACGAGCTGCGGATGGTTCACGAAGGTGCAGACGCGGCAGGTCCAGCCCTCGGGCTCGCTGTCGTCCACATTAGGGGCCAGGGAGGTCAAGCCATTCGCTGCGAGCAGTTCCTGTTGGATGTCCGGCGGCAGCGCAGCGAACACGCTGGCGTCGATGGAGGAGGCACCGAGCGATAGAGGAGCGGCAGGGGGACGGACGGAGCGGCCGGACAGCGGCAGCGGCGCCTGCTCGTCGTCCTGGGACGACATGGCGTCCGAGTGCTCCCGGTCGTCGTCCATGGCGAATGAGAGCTCTTGGGACGGCGCTTCAGTCTGAAAGTGTACGGTGAAATTGTGGCTTTGGTGACTTTTGTATGGGAATTTGGTGTGGGAAGTGAGAACGTGAGCTTTCCGTACATGTCATTGGCTGAAAAAGGTGTCCTACATCAATACCGGTATCAGGGCGTCAATACCGATCGGTAACGTTAATTCAGTGAAGGTTTTTTGCTGCGTGTGGATTGGCTGTTTTTCTGCAGTGTGATTGATTCATTGTAGCCAATCAATAATCTATGTCACCAAACTTCAGCTTTACTTTTTCGCCAGTCGACTTTTGCTGGTTGTTGAAGCTGTCTTGGCCTTGGATGGGGACGCTCCTTGTGCTGTTCGTGTCGGACTAGCAGCCTTGGCTTTACTGCCACCGACACTACCAGCCGAGGTCTTGGGCGGACTGGCAGCTCGTTGGGGCGCGGCCTTAGCGGGGCTCGAACTGGACGCTGCTACAGGCTCCGCGGGTTTCTTGGGCTTGCGACTCTCTTGCTCCAGATGCAGCAGCATCCGCACTTCTTCGGCCCACATGGCCAGCAGCTCATTGGTCCGACGCGTGGCTTCGTCCCACTGCACTATCGGCGCCAATTTCCGGCGCTTCTGCTGCTCTAGAACCTGCAGAATGGCAGTCACTCGCTCGGCAGGGAAGCTCGCGGGTCCTACTGGCTGCAGCAACCCTCCCAACCCTTGCAACGCTGACGCTGCTGTTGGGATCTTCTTGGCTCTCTTGGCAGCACTGGAGGCTGGAGGTTGCTGCGGATGCTGTGGGGATGCTGGTGTTGGAGTGACAGCCGCTTGGCCGACCTTGGAAGACGAGGAAGTGGACGCTTCCGACTGCTTCTTAGCGCCGGCTGGCGTCCGGACAGGACTTGCAGCTCGAGATCCAGAGCCATTCGGCGCACTTGCTTTACTGCCAGGCTTGGCAGATGTCTTGAGCTTGCTGGGCGACGCTGGTGTTCGTCCGAGAGCTTTGGATGTCGCGGGGACAGCTTTGGCTCGAGATCCACTGCTGGAAGTCGTAGTCTTGGCTCCAGTGGCTGCCTGCGCTTGAGCGGACGACGGTGGCAACATAGACGACGGTGTTGAAGCCACGGATGTCAATGAAGTCGGTATGGCTGTTGTGGACGAGGAAGAAGACGACGTTTTGGCTTCAGTGGCGACCTCGAGGTTCACGACACTGTCGACAGGCAGCCCCGCAGCTGTCAGTAAGTCCACGTCGCGTCGTGCAAACGGCCAGTTATACATCACGAAGCCTCGCTTGCCCTGCTCCATCATAACGCCTGTCACGTGCTGCTTGAGTGTCTTCATAAACTCCTCCAGCATCGGCGGAGGTCGAGAATCAACCACTGCTACTGCTTGCTGGGGTTCCACCGGCGCTTGTGACGAAATAATCGCTGCAATTGCATGATTCTCGCTGTCACTGCTTGCTTGGGTCTCAGAAGATAGGAGCTGCTCACGCTGGCGGTGGGTTTCGTCACTTGCTGCTTGTATCTGACGCTCCTCATCTTGACGAAGCTTCATCAACGTCTGCTTCAGGTCAATCGGCAGGTACTTGAGCTTCTCGCCCATCAACCTTGCACACACGGCCGCATCGCTTTCAGTAGCTCCTTCCACCAGCAGCACGCCACGAACCACTTCATCCAGGTCAGGGACGGCCTCTATACCCGCCCGTTGGACCAATCTTGGCTCGTCCGAGTCCTCCTGGTTCCTCTTGGTCTTCCGAGACCGCAACGGAGTCGAAGAAGACCCCATATTGTCGGTGCCTGGTGCTAGAACTTGGCTCAACACACGCAGCGCCTCTTTGCTGAGTGTCTGTTTCGGGGACTTGGTGTCCTTCAGTACAGCCGCTTGAAGCAGACCCACAAGCGTAGCGACTGCCTGCCTCAGTGCCACAGCTTGAGCACGGAAGAACGAGCCGTCGGCGCCTCCTCCAGCCTCCTGGAGGCGCTCGAGTCGCAGTTTACAGCTTCGCAATTGCCGCTTGGAGCAGTACGCGTCCTTCTGGGCATCTCCGCGCGCCTGTTTAAGCCCGGAGATGTCGCTTTCGAGCTGTTTCCGCTTCTCCGCTGCGGCCTCTAAGTCATCGTGAGCCTGCTCAAGTCGACGCTTCATCTCCTCAGTCTCCCGCCTCTGCTGACTGAGTGTATTCCGCATTAGCTGCTCGAAGTGGCAGTCGTGGGCGCTCATCGAGGCGAACAGCTCCTGGGTCGCCTCGCTCTCGGCTGTGCGTCGAGCAGCGTCCTCTAAGAGAGCATCGTGTCGCTTCCGCAGATTCGTGAAGCCGTCGACGAAGAAGTCGAGCTGTGCGCGGGAGTGCAGCATCTCAGCTCGCATCTCGTCGTGTTTCTCACGCAATACACCGGCTTGGCGGACCAGGAAGGCTCGGGCGCTCTCCTCTTTGGCTCGTAGAGCTGTGAGCTCCAGCAGAAATCTCTTGAGCTTGTCGAAGCTGGGCGAGCCGGTATGCACGAGTCGTTCGGCGGCTTTGAAAGAGCCCTCCAGCACCGCCAACTCCGTCAATTGCTGGGTGATTTCATCGTCTAAATGGTGCTCTTTGACGCGGTCGGTCGGGTCCTTCTGCTTGTTGTTGGAGCGGTTCTCGACCGAGTTGGTCGGCAGGAATGTGTTGCTGAAGTGCGTCTTCTTCTTGGCCAGCAACCCGTGGTCGTGCTGCTGGTTGGAGGCTCGTAGCCAAGCCAGGAACACGCCGAGCGACGTGTCTTGGTCCAGACACACGAGGCCTGTGAGTACGCGCTCAATGTCGCCGCGGTCGTCGCAGCCTCGGAGATCCACCCGCAACGTCTCGGCTAATAGACGCAGCTGGGCTGGAGCCAGACCCTGCACGGATTCCTGCACGAACGGCTTGAGCCCCAGCATGCCGTCGACATGGAAGAACTCGAAAAGGCTGACAGGACGGCGGAACGAGCAAAACCGCTGTCGACAGGTTTAGATCATAGTCAGGAGAAGCTCAGTGGCTGCTGCCACGTTATTTCTGGTGCCATTATGTCTGCAGATGGCGATGCAGATGGCGATGCAGATGGCGGTAGCGAAAGAGGAGAAGTCTTCGCACGTGCTGGAACCAGACTCCCCGACCTGCCCATTCGGATGACGTTCTGCATTGGTTCCCGCGTCAATAGGACCGACGACAGGCAGATGTTGACGCACGTTTCTGGCTGTTCGAAGCGTCGACGAACAGCACACAAGGCGATTATACCGCTGCGAAGGCCTCAAGGTGGCAAACTTCTCTATCCAAAGCATCTTTGCTGGCGTTCTCATTCGCTGTTTCGCCTCGTCCGGCTCACCACAGCCTTGAAAATGGGCTTCGCGACGACTTTCAGATGGTCTGCAGCCGTGCTATCGACCGTGTTGGCCCTTGCAGCAGGGAAGAACAGCTCTTCGAGCGCTACATACCCCACTAAGTCGGGCATCAAGGTTTGGGTGGACCCGGACACGCCAAAGGACCGGCAAGTGTACACCAGCTCTCGCGGTCGACAATGGGAACTGGTCATGAGTGACGAGTTCAACGTGGCCAACCGCAGTTTCCAACCTGGCGACGATCATTTGTGGACCTCGCTGGACAAGCCCGACGGCGTCAACGGCGCTCTGGAGATCTACGGCCACAACATGACGTCCACCAAATGCGATTCCGACGGCACCTGCTACTTCTACATTGAGACGGCGGATGAGATGCAGACAATCAAGGTCTACAACATGTACAAGTACCCACCGGGTTACGAAGACGCACACTTCTACTACCGATCAGCGATGGTGCAGTCCTGGAACAAGTTCTGCTTCCAAGGCGGCATGCTCGAGGTCCGAGCTCAGCTTCCCGGAGCCGTCTCCACTGCTTCAGGTAACCCGGATTTAGCCCTCGGTAAGTCGGGTAAGGTGGCAACCAAGGCCTACTACCCGACGTGGCCAGGTATCTGGATGATGGGGAACCTCGGTCGAGCCATCTTCTCCGCTTCAACCAACCGGATGTGGCCCTTCTCCTACAACAAGTGCGAGCCTGACGTCTTCGACCCAACCAACCAGCGGATCAGCGCTTGTGATGCCAATCCAGGCTACGGTATGAACGCTAATCAAGGTCGAGGGGCGCCTGAGATCGATCTACTGGAAGGTGGTGGTCTGGCCATCTCTTCGTCACTGCAGATCGCACCTGGAATGCCCACGGACTTCCGACTATTCCCAGCTGATAAGACCACGGACGCTTCCAATATCTACTGCGTCTACTCGTATGATTGCTTGACCAAGGGCGCGAACGTCATCGACGTGCCGACCGCGTACTTCGAACAGCAACGCGGACACAAATCCTGGTACCAAGGTCTCCGGTACGCAGCCAACAACTACTGCACGCAAGACGCTAGCGCCAAGCAAGCCTTCACTACGATCAACGCTTCCGTCGCTGCTGGGATCACGGAGAACACGTGTACTACCGACACGTGTCCTGCGTCGATGGACGTGAATGGCGACTTGGAACTGATTGACGGTCACGGCTCGAGCCACTGGGGAGTCAACACCAACGGCACGTGCTTCCCCATCATGAACTCGTACATGGGCGCTTATCTCTGCGATCCAGACAACTCCGACGGGAGGTGCTCCGAGCCTCGGAACTCCAGCACGCCCAAGTCCAACTCCATGAGCGCCTTCAACTACCAGATGGACGCCATCTCGTCCAATTGGCCCGTGCATCTCGGCGCATACGTGGATTTCTTGGTCTACCAAATGGAGTGGGTGACTGGCAAGAAGGGCTATGTGCGGTGGATGCTGGACGGGAGTCCCATCTTCGAGGTCACGGCCGATGCCTTCTCCGTCGTCCCGCAGAACGCCAACAGCAGTAACCCGCAGAAGGTGATGCTGGAGGAGCCCATGTCTCTCATCTTCAACGTGGCGCTGTCCAGTTCGTGGGGTGCCACGCCACCGAACGCCGGGAGCGAATGCCGTGGCGATGGCACCGATGCATCAGCCAATGCGATCTGCGACTCGTTCCCCATGTACATGAAGATCGACTACATCCGCCTGTACCAAGACCAAGGCAGCGATCTGGCCGCTGACAACTACATGCAGATTGGCTGCGACCCCAAGAGTCATCCCACCAAAGAGTGGATCGAAGGGCATATCGACGAGTACTCGGATGACGATAACCCCGTGACGACGGTGGACGGCAAGGCCTTCTGCACGGCCGATAACGATTGCACCATCGGCGGCAGCGTGGGGTCCACGAGTCTCAAGACCGGGACCTGCGTCCAGTCCCGGTGCTCGTGCTCCTCGTCTTCGTGGAGTGGGCCACGCTGCACGAATGCCCAGTCCGACTCGTCAGAGAGGTCCAGCAGCCTGTCGCAACGGGTGTACGGACCGCCCATGGGGCTGTCAGTGGGTGTGGGCGTGGCCGCCATCGCGCTGTCCGTCGTGTCCGTGTGGCTGGCGGCTCTCGCCACGGCCAAGGAGACGCAGTTGCTCATGAAGGCGAGGGAGGAGGCAAGAGACGCCAGACAGCAAGAGACCAAGAGCAGCAACAACCAGTTTTTCATCAACGACCGCGTGGATTCGAGCCATCCCAAGGACGATTACAGGCAGAATTTCGTGTAAGCTGTGGTGGCGTTGAACATGCGGGTGCTGGTGGATGCTTCTGTGCGACTTTGAGCTCTGGATTTTTCATCTTGGTGGCTTCCTGACCGACAAACCACACATCCTTGGCGGCGGCGTTGAACCAAAGGAGTTCCTGGAGTTCCCAAAATCTCAGAATCTCAGAATCTCAGAATCTCACGAACGTTATTATTGTACCGTACTGTAATGATCACATCATGATTCTATTTTTTGCACACACATCAGGTCTGTTCGAACTGAAGGACGGCATAATTAATACTGTTCCACGATGCTATCTTTAAGGTACGGAAGCACACAGTTCAGCGTTTCTGTCCGAAGAGTTCCGGCCAGTCTCCGCACACTCGCGTGCCTCATGTCGACGCTGTGATGGAGATCACGGCCTGGTGATCATTCACTGTTCGGTTGAATTACGGCGGACGACAGCCGATCATTCCCGTAACATTGGGTTGATGGCTCGACCATCTCGACGTCGGCAGCCTACTGTCGGCCGAACATGCTCGGACAAAGCGCTGACGCAGCTCTCTGCCGCCCTTTGATGGCGGTGAAAGCCGCCCTCTTGATCTCGCTGTCTCCATCGTCCGCTGCCTTGAATTTTGGGGCCAGCACGTTTGTGGAATCAGATGGCAAAACGCAATCGTCAGATGGACGGGCCAGAGGCTATCACCGTGTGGATACGGCGCTTATACCAAGTCAGACAGCCGTCCATTCCCGATTGTCACCTGCTATACGCCTTTGCTTCGCTTGGGAGAGACTACGCCCAGTAGCAGCCGCGTTCGAACAACGCGCCAGCTCTGTCATTTTCGATCGCGCTTCGGTCTCCAGACGCCTGAGCTTCCGGATCAGCTAAGGATGCAAGCCACAGCAATATTAACGTGGTCTGCGGCCTTCGCCGCCAGTCTCGTAGCAGGAAAGAACAGCTCCTCCTCCTCGGTATACCCGACCAAGTCCGGTCTGAAGACGTGGGTGGACCCGGCAACCCCCGATGACCGCCAGATGTACACCAGCTCTCGTGGTCGGCAATGGGAACTGGTCATGAGTGACGAGTTCAACGTGGCCAACCGCAGCTTCCGACCTGGCGACGATCACATGTGGACCTCGCTGGACAAGCCCGACGGCGTCAACGGCGCTCTGGAGATCTACGGCCACAACATGACGTCCACGAAGTGCGACGACGATGGCACCTGCTACTTCTACATTGAGACGGCGGACGTGCACGAGAACATCTCAGTCTACAACATGTACAAGCACCCGCCAGGCTACGAAGATGCCGAGTTCTACTACCGATCAGCGATGGTCCAGTCCTGGAACAAGTTCTGTTTCCAAGGCGGCATGCTTGAGGTTCGAGCCCAACTACCTGGAGCCGTCTCCACCGCATCCGGTAACCCAGATCTGGCGCTGGGCAAGTCAGGCAAGGTGACCGACACGTCGTACTACCCGACGTGGCCGGGTATCTGGATGATGGGGAACCTCGGTCGAGCCATCTTCTCCGCTTCAACCAACCGGATGTGGCCCTTCTCCTATGATAAGTGCGAACCCGACCTCTTCGACCCAACCAACCAACGCATCAGCGCTTGTGACGATAATCCGGGCTACGGGTTGAACGCCAATCAAGGTCGAGGAGCCCCCGAGATCGACGTACTGGAAGGTGGTGGTCTGGCCATCTCCTCGTCACTGCAGATCGCACCTGGAATGCCCACGGACTTCCGACTGTTCCCAGCTGACAAGACCACGGATTCGACCAACATCTACTGCGTCTACTCGTATGATTGCTTGACCAAGGGCGCGAACGTCATCGACGTGCCGACGGCCTACTACGAACAGCAACGAGGCCACAAATCCTGGTACCAAGGTCTCCGCTACGCCTCCAACAATTTCTGCGCTAAGGAAGGCAGTGAAGTGCAAAGCTTCAACACTGTGAACGCTTCGATAACTGCTGGGATCACGGAGAACACGTGCACTACTGCCACGTGTCCGTCCTCTCTGGATGTGAACGGCGACTTGGGCCTCATTGACGGCACGGGGGCGAACCATTGGGGGATCAACAGCAATGGCACGTGCTTTCCCTTTATGAACTCCTACATGGGGGCGTATCTGTGCGATCCAGATAACTCGGACGGAAGATGCACGGATCCTCGAAACTCCAGCACCCCCAAGTCCAACTCGATGGATCCATTCAACTACCAGATGGACGCCATCTCAGCCAATTGGCCCATCCATCTCGGAGCCTACATCGACTATCTGGTCTATCAGTTGGAGTGGGTTACGGGCAAGAACGGCTACGTGCGCTGGATGCTGGACAGCAGTCCGCTGTTTGAAGTCACGGCCGACGCGTTCTCTGTCGTCCCGCAGAATGCCAACAGCAGCAACCCGCAGAAGGTGATGCTGGAGGAGCCCATGTCCATCATCTTCAACGTGGCATTGTCCAGTTCGTGGGGTACGACACCTCCGAACCCCGGCAGTGCTTGTCGTGGCGATGGCTCGGACGAAGCGGTGAACAAGATCTGCGACTCGTTCCCCATGTACATGAAGCTGGACTACATTCGACTGTACCAGGACCAAGGTGACGATCTGGATGCTGACAACTATATGCAAGTGGGCTGCGACCCTGCTAGTCACCCGACCAAGCAATGGATTGATGGCCATCTCGACGAGTACGAAGACGACGACAACCAGATGACGGAAGTGATCGGCAAAGCGTTCTGCAAAACGGACGACGACTGCACTATTGGCGGCAAGTTCGGCACCTCGAACCTGATCACCGGATCCTGCGTCAACTCGCGGTGTTCGTGCTCGTACCCGGAGTCGTGGGTGGGTCCTCGCTGTACGCTGGCCAAGGCGGAGTCCACGTCTTCCAAGTCCTCAACCCGAGTCTATGGTCCGTCCATTGGCTTGGCGCTGGGAGTTGCTGGCGCCACGGTCTTCCTCACCTTCATGTCCGTGTGGACGGGTATGAAGTCGGCGGCCAAACGCGACGAAGCGCTCATCAAGGCGTCCATGATGACCAAGAGCGGCGGCTCCAGCTTGGAAGTGGGGGTATGAGTGTTAAGCGATGTAGAAAATCCATATTTGCAGTGTGTGGAACCAAAAGTAAAGCTAAAGCTTTCTTGCGTACTATTATCCATCGCTAGTTCGCGGCAGGTGAGTTATCGTTCGCTGATCGTTGTGCAAAGCATTGAAGCTGCAGCGAAACCGACTGCATTTACGTTGAAGGTGCTATCCACGGCGCAAAAGTCCGCAACAGAAAGCTTCGCATTATTGGAAAAACTTTGTGCAAAACGTCTCGCGCAAAAGCCAATACAAGGAATTGAAATGACTAATTTGACGTAGTTTATTATTTGACGGATTCACTCCGGCTTACACAAAGTTCTGGCTGTAGTTGTCCTTCGGCCGCTGGTTCCCTTGAGATTGCTCCAGGTTGTCGAAGGACGGCGCTCCAGCAGCCAGTTTGGCCTGCGCGTTCGTCTTCGTCAGGGCCGCAGCATCCTTCTGGACAGCAATCACCGACATGTAGACGGAGACGAAGGACAGTAGCACGACCAGACCAGCGATACCCAGCGAAAGCCCCATAGGCGGACCGTAGGCCCGACTCGACAGACTGCTAGCACTAGAATCCGTGGATCCAGCCAACGCCGTGGTGCAGCGAGGGCCGCCCCAAGACGTCGAGTAGGTGCAGGAGCAGCGCGAGTTCACGCATTTGCCCGTCTTCAAGGCCGTCGTGCCCACATTCCCGCCAATCGTGCAGTCGTTGTCCTTCTCGCAGAACGCTCGGCCAGCCACTTCCTCCCATTGGTTGTCATCGTCTTGATACTCGTCGATGTGGCCATCAATCCATTGCTTGGTCGGATGGCTCTTGGGGTCGCAGCCCACTTGCATATAGTTGTCAGCATCCAGATCGTCGCCTTGGTCCTGATACAAGCGGATGTAGTCGATCTTCATGTACATGGGGAAGTCGTCGCAGATCGCATTGACCACCGGGTCCAAGCCATCCCCACGGCATTCGTAACCGGCGTTAGGAGGCGTCGTACCCCACGAACTGGACAGCGCCACGTTGAAAATGAGAGACATGGGCTCCTCCAGCATCACCTTCTGCGGGTTGTTCTTCTTGGTGTTCTGTGGGACGTTGGAGAACGCGTCGGCCGTGACTTCGAATAACGGACTGCCGTCCAGCATCCAGCGAACGTAGCCGTTCTCGCCAGTCACCCACTCCATCTGATACACGAGGTAGTCCATGTAGGCACCGAGATGGATGGGCCAATTGGACGAAATGGCGTCCATCTGGTAGTTGAACGAACTCATCGAGTTGGACTTGGCCGTGCTGGCGTTGCGAGGACTCGTGCACAACTCGTTCGTGTTATCCGGATCGCAGAGGTAGGCGCCCATGTAGGAGTTCATGATGGGAAAGCACGTGCCGTTACTGTTGATCCCCCAGTGATTCGTTCCAGCGTCATCGATCAGTCCCAAGTCGCCGTTCACATCGCCCGAGGTAGGACACGTGTCTACCGAACACGAGTTCTCGGTGATTCCAGCCTTCACGGACGCCGCAACCGTGTCATAATCCTGTTTCTCACTGGCGTCTTGCACACAGTAGTTGTTCGAGGCGTAGCGGAGGCCTTGATACCAGGATTTGTGGCCTCGCTCGGTCTCATAATACGCGGTCGGCACGTCGATGAGGTTTGCACCCGGTGTTAAACAATCGTAGGTGTAGACGCAGTAGATGTTGGAGGCGTCGTAGGTCGTCGTGGCTGGGAACAGTCGGAAGTCCGTAGGCATCCCCGGTGCGATCTGCAGCGATGACGAGATGGCCAGTCCGCCACCTTCCAGTAGATCGATCTCGGGAGCGCCTCGACCTTGATTAGCGTTCATACCGTAGCCTGGGCTGTCATCGCAAGCGCTGATCCGCTGGTTGGTTGGGTCGAAGATGTCAGGCTCGCACTTGTTGTAGGAGAAGGGCCACATCCGGTTGGTTGAGGCTGAGAAGATGGCTCGACCGAGGTTCCCCATCATCCAGATACCCGGCCACGTCGGGTAGTACTTGGTCGTGGCCACTTTGCCCGACTTACCCAGAGCCAAGTCTGGGTTACCGGATGCGGTGGATACAGCTCCAGGTAGTTGGGCTCGGACCTCGAGCATGCCGCCTTGGAAGCAGAACTTGTTCCAGGACTGCACCATCGCTGCTCGATAGTAGAAGTGCGCGTCTTCGTAGCCGGGCGGGTGCTTGTACATGTTGTAGACTGAGATGGTCTGCGCTTCGTCCGTTGTCTCAATGTAGAAGTAGCAGGTGCCATCGTCGTCGCATTTGGTGGACGTCATGTTGTGGCCGTAGATCTCCAGAGCGCCGTTGACGCCGTCGGGCTTGTCCAGTGAGGTCCACATGTGATCGTCGCCAGGTCGGAAGCTGCGGTTGGCCACGTTGAACTCGTCACTCATGACCAGATTCCATTGCCGGCCACGAGAGCTCTGGTAGCTTTGGCGGTCATCTGGCGTCGCGGGATCCACCCAGATATCGATGCCTGACTTGGTCGGATACGTGGAGCCGGACACGGTGCTGCTGTTCTTCGCGGATACGCTAGACGTGGTGGAGAGGAGTGTTGTGACCCATAATGCAATCGCAGCGACGCGCATAATGAACTCTGCAAAAACAGAAACGTTGCACACGCGCAGGTTAGGCTTGTGGAGAATTGCATGCACGCAGTTAGGCAGCGTTTGCAGCGTTTGCACAGCGGGTCGTTGCGTACCTCCTTGTGCTAAAGCGATGGGATCACCGCGGTCGGGACGATCAAGCCCGGTCTAATGAATTGATCGATCGCGTGTGTCCGAAGCGCGTTCTTGCCGAGTGATGGCGACGGCTGGTCAGGTAAGGTTTGGCGACGGTCAGGTATCGAGGCCAGAGGGGGAAATCCATGTGGCACGCCATCACTCCGTCCATCCACCTGTTTCGCTATCCGTGAGCTCGATCTGCACTCCATAGAGAAGCCAACACAACTGATGTCAGGTTGTCGGCCTGTGGCTCGATTTACCCATCGCGGACGGCAAAATAAGGGACAGAGGATGGGCATGAGTGGAAAGACGGCGGATAGGGGAAGGGGCTCGTTCTTGTCCAGTTGCAAACTTGGGAATTGTTAGCTGTGGATTTTGCGTCCGGAGAAATCAGGATTTGGCCGAGAGAGCTTGAGCTTGAGCTTGTGGGAACCAAAGCTGATTGATCGGACCAGCGCAAACGCGAATGCGTCTGGGTTATGATTTGAGCTGTGGTTCCAAATCTGCTTCGGGAGCATTGGGTCGCTTTTGTGTATTTAGAGGCGACCCGCCATGAGCCTGCGCAAGCACGCCGCGAGGCCCTTCAATTGTTCGAAGGGGACGCAGAGTTGCACGATCACACCACAACTCAGCTCAGCACAAACAGCAAAAGCGTGGAGGCGTCTGGCTCTCTCTGTTCTCTCTGCTTGCGCATAAACCCTCCAGCGTCATCACGGCAGCAGTGTGTCGTGGACATGTAATTCACAGCGTTTTAGCACAGTAACCCCCTAGAATTACCCCCTCCTTGACACAACGATCGGGGGGTTATAGGCTGTGTAACCTAAACTTAGTTGTGCATTAATGGATGGTTAGGTGTAAGAGGTTGGCTCACACTGTTCGTATTTTAATACGTGTCGGAGATTCATGAAGCTGCAATTGCAGTTGAAACGGGGGTCTTGATGCCAGGATTTGTGGCTTCGCTCGGTCTCACAATACGCCGCCAGCTCGTAGACGATGATGTCAACCAATCGTAATTGGCTGCGTCGTAGGTCGTCGTGGCTGGAAACAGTCGGAAGTCCGTGGCCATTCCTGGTGCGATCTCCAGCGATGGCGAGATGCCAGTGCATCCACCTTCCAGTCGATCTATCTCAGGCGCTCGTCGACCTTGACTGGCGTTCAAACCGTAGCCTGGACTGTCGTCACAAGCAGTGATCCGCTGGTTGCTTGGATCAAAGATCGCAGACTCGCACTTGTTGTAGGGAAACGACCATCTCCAGCATCAAAGCAATTGCAGGACCCAATCAATCTTGTCTTTATGGTTCGCGCAGATGGGTGTAATCCTCGGCATCGTCAACCGTGGGGCACGGCGTCAAGTTATCGGCCTGAGTTCCCATTCCGGATCCTGCTGCTGATGGAAAACGTGGACCAGACGGCAGCTTCAAGTGGAAGGGCGACACAGAGGCTTCGAGCAAACGGGCTTTTGTTGCTAACACGCTCAGCCTACGGTTCTTGACCCGCTGGTTGGGATCTGTTGGTAAGCCAAGCCGCGGTCGTGTAAATATCCAGCAGGCTCGACTTGAACGATGTTGAAGTTCACTCTCTCTCTCTCTTCCAAGCACGGATAAAGTGGCTATTTTACAACGAAGCACTGGTTCAATCACGGCTAACCGGCTCCGATCGTTCCTATTCTACAACATGCTGGCACTGCAACACGCTTCTTCACACGAAGTTCTGGCTGTAGTTGTCCTTGGGTCGACGTCGTTCCTGGGAGTCATCGAAGGAAAGCGTCGTGGTGGACACAGCGTGGCCAAAATGCTTGTCTTGAGCTGCCCGGATGGCTTCGTCGGCCTGTTTCTTCAGCGTCTGCACGGACATCCAGACCGCGATGAACGTGGACATGATCGTCACGCCCGCCACAGCCAGCGAGATCATCATGGGCGGGCCGTACACCCGCCCAGTGACTGAGGTAGTGGAGCTGCTGGCGATCTCCGCCAATGCAAACGTACAGCGCGGTCCGCCCCAGGAGTCCGGGTAGCTACAGGAACACCGAGAGGCCACGCACTTACCTGTGATGAGCCCGCGAGTCCCATTGCTGTCGATAGTACAGTCGTCGTCGATCTTGCAGAACGCCTTGCCGGTGACCTCCGTCAATGGATTGTCGGCGTCTTCATACTCATCCAAATGGCCATTGATCCACTCTTTGGTCGGATGGCTGGCTGGATCGCAGCCAAGCTGCATGTAGTCGTCAGCAGCGCGGTTCCCCTTGGGATCCTGGTACAATCGGATGTAGTCCACCTTCATAAACATGGGGAAGTCGTTGCAGATGGCGTTCGCTACCTCGTCCGTGCCATCACCACGACATTCACTGCCTGGGTTGGGGGGCGCCGTACTCCAGGACCGTGACAGTGCCACGTTGAAGATAATAGACATGGGCTCCTCCAGCATCACCTTCCCCGGATTGTTCTTCTTGGCGTTCTGGGGGACGATGGAGAACGCTTCAGCTGTGACTTCAAACAGCGGATGCCCCGCCACCATCCACCGCACGTAGCCATTCTTGCCGGTGACCCACTCCACTTGGTACACCAAGAAGTCCGTGTAGGCTCCGAGATGCACCGGCCAATTAGCCGAGATGGCGTCCATCTGGTAGTTGAAAGGCTCCATGATATTGGCCTTTGGGGTCGTGGCATTCCGAGGCTCGAGGCAGTTCTGATTCGTGTTGTCCGGATCACACAAGTAAGAGCCCATGTAGGAATTCATGATAGGGAAGCACGTGCCGTTGCTGTTGATTCCCCAGTGCTCCGATCCCACGCCGTCAATCAGCGTCATATCGCCATTCACATCCTCCGATGCAGGACAAGTGTCCACGGTGCACGTATTATCCGAGATTCCAGTCTTCAATGACGCCTCGATGGTCTCATAGCTCTGCTTTAAAGCTGCGGAAGGCGTACAGAAGTCGTTGGCAGCATAGCGAAGGCCTTGATACCAGGACTTGTGGCCTCGCTTCTGCTCGTAGTACTCGGTCGGGACGTCGATGAGGTTCGCGCCGGAGGTCTTGCAGTCGTAAGTATAGACACAGTAGATGTTTGCTGCGTCGATCGTTTTGTCCGCTTCGAACAATCGGAAGTCGTCGGGCATTCCCGGTGCGATCTGCAGCGATGACGAGATGCCGGTGCCTCCACCTTCCAGGATGTCGATCTCGGGAGCTCCTCGACCTTGATTGGCGTTCATACCGTAACCTGGGTTGTCGTCGCAGGCGCTGATACGTTGGTTACTCGGGTCGAAGATGTCCGGCTCGCATTTGTTATAGGAGAACGGCCACATGCGACTCGTGGAGGCCGAGAAGATGGCTCGACCGAGGTTCCCCATCATCCAGATACCCGGCCACGTCGGATAGAACTTCCCACTCGACACCTGGGCCGAGTTACTAAGCGACAGATCCGGATTCCCCGACTTCTTGGAGATTGCGCCGGGGAGTTGAGCTCGCACCTCCATCATGCCGCCTTGGTAGCAGAACTTGTTCCAGGACTGCACCATCGCTGCTCGATAGAAGAAGTCCACTTTTTCATACCGTGGAGGCAGTAAGTAGGCGTTGAAGACCGTGATGTTGGTCACCTCGTCCACAGCTTCGATGTAGAAGTAGCAGGTGCCGTCGGGATCGCACTTCGTGGACGTCATGTTGTGGCTGTAGATCTCCAGAGCGCCGTTGACGCCGTCGGGCTTGTCCAGCGACGTCCACATGTGATCGTCTCCGGGTCGGAAGCTGCGGTTGGCCACGTTGAACTCGTCGCTCATGACCAGTTCCCAGGTCTCGCCTCGAGAGTTCGTGTACGTTTGAACGTTGGCGGGCGTCGCCGGGTCCACCCAGACCTTGATCCCTGACTTGGTCGGGTACTCCTTCTCGCTCGAGGCCTGCACCACCTGAAGCTGCTGCCGCCAGAGCGCCGAGATCGCTAGGAAGAGCAGGAGGCCTCGCATCGCTGTGGTTCTGTGTGGTTAAAATAAATACGGACGGGGAGTATTTGTACAGATATTCTACACACGTTGCGAGGTGTGTGTTGTTGACCTGTTTGCAAATTTGCAAATGAGGTCGGTTTGCAAATGCGAGCGCGGTTGTCCGGTTGCAAATGTTCTGTTCGCAAATGTACCTGACGCTTCGAGGGCACAAGCCGAGCCTGTGGCTGTTCAAGCAATGGTTTGCTGCACGCAAATTTCTTGCGTTCGGAGACAGCCCATTGCGCCTTGCGATTGCAGTCGAACGCATGAATTTGGTGCAAAACTGCAGAACAACGCGCCACGAAAATGCGTGTGCAATGCGGAAGAGCGCTGGTGGGAGCGTCGAAAGGGCGTGGTTCAACCGCGCTGGATATAAACTATTCGGTGTGTGTGGCCGTGGCGAGCGCTCTATGAATGCTCCTCCATATTTGGTCGCGCTGCTTCCTCGGACCAAAGCGAGCGGAAACTGAAGCGTCCCGCCGAGATAGAGCCGGAAATCCCACTTGCTCCATTTGAAGTTTGTCTGCGAGGTAGCAACTTTATTCGGTCAGCGATTGGCTCAAAACATGGAGCTGGACTCGAAACAGCCAATCACGTCGCGTACTTCTTGAACTTCGCGTCATGAGATAAGTTAGCTGCGTCGTTCTGCTAACTTTGGCACGCGCCTTTCGAGATCTTCGCTCGCTCAGCTCTCCGAGTGTAGCCATGTCAACAGAAGCCAATTTCCAGCCCTGAGATTTCGCAGTGCAACTGCTGTTCCTATACATACGTGCAACATTGCGTTGATTTGCATGCGTTTGCCTCGCCCAGTATCTTGTTTTACGTGGTAAACGCCAGGCTGAAGCAGCGATTCCGAAGCAAGAGAAGCTGATCGAGGCCGTTGTGGGCATAACGAGCGTGTTAGGACGAGTGCATCCTACCCACTTTGGTCCTGGGCATGACGTTCAGCCTGCTGTCGGGCGCTGTGTCTGCTGCTCAATTTCCGTGTCACCACATGTACTTGGTCCGCGATCTGCATAGTTGTCTCCGTTCACCAAATGCGTATCTTCGCAATTGATCCAGACAAGAAGCGGGATGGCAGTAATCCAGTGGTTTACTAATGCTTTTCGAGTCAGAGCTCTTCCTCTCGCGGCAGGTACTACACGCTAGTGGTGAGTGTAGCCTAGAGAGATCCGAACAGAATGCCTCGACGCGCGGAACTTTGACCAGCAGTCTTCATATGTTCGTCCGGCATCGTCTTCTTCCCGCTGGGGCGGTCTCAGCTCTGCCATTCCTCCGAGATGCGGATAGGAGCCGCCACGTCGCCGCCGCACCGCAGGCCCAGCTCCACGCAGCGCTTCTGGACGTCGATGGGGGTTCTGCCGGGTAGACGAGCCGCCAACAAGTGCGCGGTGTCGCTCTGTTGGCCACGTAGCAGACTCTCCTCTTCGCTGCTGAGGACCACCTCAGTCCGGCCGCCACGAGAGGCATAGGAGGCCGCTTGACGGTACACCTGCTCGCCGTTGAGGTTACTGGTGCGTCCGTCATTAGTGTGGAGGGCGGTAGCAGGAGCACAAGGATATTATGCTGCCTCAGATCTCCCATGAAAATATATATTGCAATATCTCCGTCTCCAAATCAATTACATTACACTATAAGTTTTGATCAGAATATAATGTTGCATGCTCGTAGTTCAAGAAACACATAATGAACTTGAAGCGACGCCTGGAAATATATTGCTGGAGCAATCTCGTGCCATGAGCAACTGACTTTTAGACCACGAGAAATCTCCGGTTAAGGCACTTTGAACAAAAAAATAGATTGCTTGGGGATTTGGTTGTGAAGCGGTAAGGCCAATCCACATCGTCCCAAAGCGTTGACGGCCACCGCTGCATAGCTCAAGTGACTGCGCATGTGGCGTGTGGGTTGATCCCCCTCCACACTGTCCACGATGCGCTGACCACGACGGATGAGTTCAGATCTGGCACCCAAACCTTTCGAACAGCCTTCCAGGAGCCACTCACTCACCCGCAACCCTTTCACTCACACATTCCAAACTCCAAACAACCTATCGTAGCACATATTGATTGCAAACAGCATACCTGCAAATATAAGAAAAGCCACTCTTGCCAATCATTTCCTCCGACTTCAACGTCACCTATCGCTGGCTGACTACCTTCACAACAACTGAATCGCCCGGATGTTGAGGGACAGAGAGATGGAGGCGGATGACACGCACTGGCCCCACTCCAGCGGGCTTTCGAGCAATCTGCGGCTGGCTGCCGCCGTCTGGGTGCCTCTGTCTCACTTCCTTTCGGCGCTTCGGCGCTTTCCGAACGAAATTTGGCGTCAAGCCTATGCGAACTGATGCGTCACTCGCCTGCCCGTCAAGCTGGACGCGTTTTCCACCGTCGTCGGATGGGTTTAGTTCGTGATTAGCTGCTTGGCTGCTACGTTGAGGCTCGGAAAGCGCCTTCCGACCTCACAATTCCTCGATGAGAGAGCGGATGTGCAATGGCTCGCCGATGGATGCGTCATCTCCAGCCGATTGTCGCTTCGCCGACCTGCTGGGCTTCCGGCCGGTGGTGCTGTACGACACGCGGGTCGACATGGTGGACGAGTCGCTGACGCTCTCGCGGTCAGCCAGAAGTCGCCAGTTGCCCCAGTTCTCCACGCTTTCCAGCGCCGAGCTGGACGAAATCGACGCCGAATGCTCGGTCGGCGTTCCCTCTCGAGACCAGCAGCAGGTGAAGACGCCCGTCGGACCTCCGCCGGAGACTCGACAGCAACAGGATCGTCTCCCTCGCCCTCCTCGCTCACGAGATTGCAGGTATGCAGCACGCGAAGACTTCTTCAACTACCGCGCCTTGGGCAGTTTACGCCTCGGTCTCGCTCCGATCGCGCTGCTCAGCAGACGACACGCCGGTCTGGCCGTCACCGCCTTCGCCTCCGGCGCGACGCTGGCTTTCCTGCGCTCAACGTATCGTCCATTACTCGTTAAGACGATGACCGGCCACTTCCCCGACCAATACGACGCCGCTGCGTACTCACTGGAGTGGCCTGGAGCGCTCTCGATGCTGCTGGGCCTGCTCTCGGACTGCGTGCCGTTGTGTGGCACCCGCCGGAAATCCTACATCGCCTTGGCTTGGACCTTGAGCGCACTGAGCTTCGGCACGGCCTGCGCGTTCGACCTCCAGCGAGAGGAGGACGCGGAGTCTCTGGAATCCACCACCGCCAGGTCTCTCTTGGTGGCGTGCAGTGTGGTGGGCTGCCTCGCGTTGCAACTCGCGTGGGTTTCAGCGTTGGCGTTGGTCGTGGGCTTCGGGCAACGAGAGACGCTTGGCGAGCGAGGCGGCTTGGCCACGCTCTTCCTGGCGATCTGGCAGGCCGGAGCTCTCGCCACCCACATCGCTGTCACTCAGGTGCAGAGGGAGACCGTAGTGACGCTGCCGGGCGCCAGTGCCGCACTCGCGGCCGCGTCAGTACTCGCACTGCCCTTCGTGCTCTGTTTTCTACGGGACGACGACGAGCGCGAAGCCGCCACGACACTGGCCGCCTCCACCAAGCGCGTCGGAGTGATGCCGGCGCTTCGTATGGGCGTCGTGCAACTCTGGGAGATCTGCCAGGAGGAGGCGACCTACCGTCTGCTCTTCTTCCTGCTGGTCTACGGCGTTTTGCTTCAGGCCAGCGACCCAGGCGTTCACGACGCTCTGACAGACTGGAGCGGCTTCACTTCTTCTTCCGACGACAGGGAGGCCGACGAAGGCTACGTGTTGGTGGTGCAGAGCGGCGTAGCGGTGTTGGCGCTGCTGCACGCCAAGTGGAAGCTTCTGGGCGTGGCCTGGAGGCCGTTCGCCTTCGTTGGTGCCGGTCTCGTGGCCATCGGGACGTTGACGCAAGCGCTGCCCATTGCGCTGGACCTCGTGCGTGCTGAGTGGTTCTTCTCGCTGCTCGCTGGCCTCCTCGTGTGGCCCAAGACGTGGCTGCTGCTGTTCACCCTGCTGCCGTCCACTGAAGTGGCGCATGTGGGCTGCGAAGGCGTCACCATGGGCCTCGTGCTCTCGTTCCAGACGCTGAGCTCCCTCGCGAGGCATAGCGTCAGCGCATGGATCAGCCAAGCCACCGGCACTCGAGTAACAGCCGACCAGCTCGAAGACGACGACGTGAGCACGCGATACCGCGTGATAGCGGCCGCAGCAGCCTACAGTGCGGTCAACTTATTGGCCATGGCAGCAGTTCCATTGCTACCTCGCTCGAAGCTCGATACCCAGCAACTGCGCGCCTTCGGGAGGTACAGTCGTCGAGCCGCCGGCGTCCTCGTGCTGCTCCTTGTGCTTCTAGCAGCAATCGTAGTCGTCGCCAACCTTCAGAAGGTATAGTCAGCTCCCGACCATCGCAAGGGCGATATCTATTGACCAGTAGCCGATCCATTTAATCGGTCTACTAGCTCTGCTTCCTCTTCTTCTGCGTCTGCTGGTCCTGACGCGAGAGCATTCGCTGCGTCTCGGTACTCAGCACCTCCGTGGCGATCTTCTTCTTGGCTTGAGCGATCCGATGCGCAGACTCCTCGGCCTTCCGCAGCTCTTCATCTTTCTTCATCTGCTGCTCCCGAATGGCCTGGAGACCGCGTCGATCCAGATCTTCACGCTGTGACTGCGCGTTCTGCACTCGCTGGAGACGCAGCTCCTCATCGTGGCTCTTGCGCTGCAGCTCCGCCAAACGCTCAGCCTCTCGCTGGCGTTCCAGCACAACGGCGTGCGCCGTCTCACGCTTCGTGTTCTCCTCGTGCACACGCTGCGTGTACACCTTTTGGCGACGTCGTAGCTCCTCCCGACTGGGTTTCTTGGCTGCGTTCTTGCCGCTACTTGTCGGTACTCCAGCTCCACGAGGTGCCACAATGACAATCTTCCGCTCATTGCCAGGGTTCGGATCACTGCCTTCAGTATCATGGCCGTCCAAGACGTCTCCTTCCTCTTCAGCATCAGCTTCGATCGCTACCTCCCTCTCCGTCTGACTGTCGTAGTCCGTCGACTCCAATAGCTCGAGCGGCTCTTGTTGTGGCAGCAGCTTCTTCCAGTAGCTGGTGACCGAATGCAGCCAGAACAAGTGGCGGAACACTTCACCAAGTCGCTTCCGCACGTACTTCTTGCGGTAGAGCGCGCTGATGAGGTCGCTCTCCGTGTCGCCGACGCCCATGGCCTTCCGCCACTGCGTCTCCACTTGCATGTTGTGTCCTACTCTTGTAAGCAGCTCTCCATGTGTGAGTTCATGCCGCTCGCGGACGCCACGTAAACCCCGCAGGATCTTGCGGCACAGCAGCCGCATCCGCTTGCGCGTCTCGTCTCGACGGCGATGGAAGTCTCGGAGCACTCGCTGGATTCGGAGAGCCGCTCGGACTGCCGCTACCTGATGGAACAGTCGACGGCCGAGATGACCACGGAAGCAACGCTGGATCTGGATCGCACTCAAGCGCAGGATTCTCGTGTACACATCAGTCACGTAGCTCTGGTCGGCGTGCAAGACCGCCATCATGCGCGTCGTCTCCGTCAGATCCAGCTCGAACTGCGCTTGCGTCTGACTCATACGCTCGAAGCTGGCTGCTACGCGGGCCTTGACGCTTCGCAGGTCCTCGATGGCTTTCTCCAACGGCGTCCTGCCGAAGTCCTCGGGCTGTAGTGCTCGACCAGGCGAGCTCGGAGGATTGGAAGATGCATTGGAGCTCGTGAAGTGCGGCAGGACGGTGTGTTGTCGAGGCGACGAGCCCGCGGGCACAGGCGGAGGAGCTCTGGACAGCGACGGCAGCGGCACTGGCTTCTGCTGCGTCATGTCGGTTCGCATTTCTTGGAGGCTCGACGACGGTTTGCATGCGTCCTTTCAGGCTCAACTAGAAGATCTGTCGCCTCCAGAGCGAGCATTAACGACCAACGATGAAGCTTCCACCTTGTCAGTCGCTCGCCTTGCTGCTGCTCTTGCTGGCCGTGGCTCTCCACACCATCAACGGACGCACCAGTAACCTCAACGGCGAGCAGGTGTACCGTCAAGCGGCCTCCCGTACCTCCCGAGGTGGCCGGACTGAGGTGGTCTTCAGCAGCGAAGAGGAGAGTCTGCTACGTGGCCAGCAGAGCGACACCGCGCACATGCTGGCGGCTCGTCTACCCGGCAAAACCCCCATCGACGTCCAGAAGCGCTGCGTGGAGCTGGGCCTGCGGTGCGGCGGCGACGTGGAGGCTCCTATCCGCAACTCGGAGAAATGGCGCAAAGCGCGTCATGAGTAAGACTGAGGCCACGCGAGGGGAAGAAGACGCTGCCTTGACTAGCGGGAATGACTGTGAAGACGCAATGCTAAGCTTTAGTACATGTCGAAAGAGAGAGATACTATCTTCCGAGTCCAGCCATCCGTTGCCTGTCTGGATCAATTGCCGAAGGTGCGGGTCTGGTGCACCGAGAGAGCTATGCAAACCGCGGACCAAGTACATGTGATGACCGGAAAGCTGGCCAGGAGGTAGAGCGCCACGACGCACAGAAGCAGGTTGAACGCCATGCCCAGAGCCACCGTAAGAGCGATGGGCGAGTCCTGACACACGCGCTTCTTGTCCACGAACGCGTCGTTCTCGTAGAAGGACTTGAGCAGCTCCTCCTTCTCGGCGAACCGCTGCTTCAGCCATTGATCCATCTTGCCCTTGTGCTTGGCTATCGTCGAGCGATGGAAGCGCTGAACGTGCACATGGACCTCCTTCGGGTACTGACCTCGTAGGAAACGCAGCTATCGACCAAACGCAGCACCACACAACGAGTCAATACACTTCGCCAGCTCATCACCATTCCGATTCGAAGACAAGGACGTACCGGAGACGGTCGAACGCCTTGCGAGAGCTCTGGGTAGGCGATCGTGAGGTCCACAATGGACTCCGGGTCTAATTGATCCGCGCACAGTTCGAAGCCGCGGACTCGCGGATGCAGCACGTAGTCCCACTGCGGCTCGCCGCGGTCCTCAGCAAAGTCGTGGCTTTGCTGCAGTGTCTTATCGTACAGCGCTGTGCCTTCAGGGAACATGGCAAGCCACGAGCCAGAAGTCACTTCCTTGTAGGACGCCACGAGCTTCGACAGTCGTGCTTGGTCTGTGGCCCAATTGCGATTGATGAACGGGTATTCCAGCAGCAGCATGGCCCAGCCGACGCCAGGCGCGTGACGGATCACAGCCTTCATCATGACGCGGATGCGGTCGTGGACACCGAGACGCAACGCCACGTTCCAGAAGAAGATCCAGTCCACCTCGCTGCGATGGTTGCTGATCAACAGCACATGATCCTGCGGCCTGAACACCATGTCGTTCTCTCCATCCGTCGTGACCACGATCTTCACGCCGCCTACAACCTCCAGCAGTCCAGCCAACATGGCGAAGTACGCGCCTTCCACGAAGCTGAACACCGCTTTATAGCTCTGGCGCGAGAGCTTCAACGTCCGACGCAGCAGCGTCACGGGCCACAGCACAAAGGCGGCGTTCAGGAACGCGCAGAGCACGAGAAGCAGCACGTAGCCCACGCCCACGACCCAGCCAGACCAGGGCGCCGGCGACTCAAAAGAAGTGCTGGGATGCACGGCGAGGTTGAGCTCCTGCTCCTCCTCCGGCTCGGAGACCGACCCGGTCGACGCGCATGGAGAGCTGCTGTCCTTGCCGTCGTCTGCACCGGGCCTGGGCGTGGCCGCGGGCTGCTCAGCGCCGGCCGCGAGGACTTCAGGGCCGCGACTCATGTCGTGGATGGCGTCTGGAGATGGCTTCCACTCGGAGGGAAGTCGGCGGAGTGAGGCATGGGAGGTGGTGGCTTTGACGAGGGAGAGGGACCAGAGACAGCCTTCACTTAAGTGTTCGCATATATCTATTTACAAGGGGTATCGATATATGCAACTCATTTGCATATCAGATGTATCCGTAAGGAGAAACATATATTTCACATATAGCCTGCATATGCATAATCGGAGGGATGATATTGAGACATGCGCTTTGCTGGTCAGGAGGTGCACGTTTTGGCAGCAAAATTGATGGATGTTGAACATGTTGTCCATCCCACGCCCCCCAAAGCGGCAACCGGATTAATCGAGAGTACCTGTTGCAGTCACGGGTTTCGACACTGCTATTTCTCTCTCCGCAGAAGGCAACAGGTGTACGCACGATCATCTCAGCAAACGGAGCCTGTAGATCGCCAGACTCTGGTGTTGGTGCTGGGCTGTGTGGTCGCTTCACGCGCCGATGGCGTCACTGAAGACGTAGATGTTGTATGCCACGCAATAGCTGAGCGACGCGGCGAACGCGACGGCTGTGATGGCGCCTGCGTTGTCCGTGAATCCTCCGTACATTCGCACGAGTTGCGCGTCAAGCTTCTGCAGCGGGAGGAACAGCAGGCTGATGAAGGCCAGCGCATTCACAGTGCATGCTACGAACTCCAAGAGGGCAATGAACCAGCGATGGCGTGTGCTGTCGTCTTCATCGGCGGTTGAAGGGACGAAGGGAGCGCGCTCGATCGACGTTAGTAGTGTGCTGACGAACACCTTGAAGATGGTGTTGAAGGAGAGCGCGAGTCCGACCACGCCGCCCTCCGAGCCTTCCTCGATAATCTCGGTCACGGGAACCAGCAGAGCCAGAGCCATGATGCCAGTGGCCACGCCGGTTAGCCCGGTGAGCACGGTGTACACGGCTGGGTTTCGAGCGAGTGCCGAGATCGTCAACACTGCCAGCAGAACTTGTGGGGCGATGGTCATGATCGGCGCCACCGCGAACAGACGTCTCCATAGGGTATTCCGGAATCGGCATTTCCACACGAACACCGTCACGATCATGAGCAGGTCGCTCAAACCGCTGTCCAGCAACGCCGAAGCATTGCTGGTCGTGTCTGTCCATTTTCGAAGCGCTACCGTGACGAGCGGGAAGTCGAAGTTCAGGAAGAACGCGAAGCTCGCAATGAGCAGCAAGACGCGCCAGACTGCCTTTTGCTTCGTCAACTTCCAGTAACTCTCGTACTTGTCTCGCAAAGACTCTCGGAAGTACGCGGGCGGTTCCTCCAACGCTTCCAGCACTGCAATGATCGTGGCGACCGAGAGTGGCATGAGCGCCAGCAAGATGAGTGGGATCTCGAAAGTGCTGATGACGTTCTGAATGAGGTAAACGAGCAGGCGTGCCGTGATCTGCCCCGCTGCGCGCACAATGAGATACTCGGCTGCCAGGACGCCCCTCCTTTCCAGGGTTTCACGCTGTGCCAGCGTCACCACCGTCGTGTGCACCGAGCAGAAGTTGATCATGGAGCCGAAGCTCACACAGCCCATGAGCGCCATCATGATGTAGCTGAAGGTGCTGGACATTGCCCGCGCCAAGGGGCCAGCGAACAAACAGCCGAGACCGATCATCGCCAAGCACACCAAACTCAGCACCATGCCGATCACCATGTACGACTTGCGGCGAAATCCGTGGACAGGCACTGCATCTGCATAGAGTCCGACGAAGAACGCCATGGCCGCGGGCACTTCCACCAGGCGATCCATGGCCTCCGTCTGTCCTTCCGAGAGGTGAAGCTTGTCGCTCACCATCAGCAGCAATCCATAGCGGGAGCCGATGTACACGAACGAAGACGTGAACGTCGCCGCCACGAGGCCAAAGTACGCTCGTGAGAAGAGCTGGACTTCGCCGCCCGGCCGCAGCCCACCGTACATGTCGTAGTTGTAGAAATCCGCCCCCGCCACGAACCGGTTCATCCTGCGCCAGGATAGTTCGCCATACAAACCGCAGTTAGACAGGGGGAGGCTGCTTCTTGTCTTGCTGCCTGGCGTTGAAGCCAAATGGGCGAGCTCAGCGTACGTGTTCGTGGGGCGGTCACTGGAACGCTGCGATTCGATCCTTCCCGCTCTCTCGATGCGGCTCTCGCCTCGATGGCCAGTCCAGCTCGCAGCACAGCGACGCGTAGTCCGGAAAGCGCGGGCTTCTCTCTGATATTGCGGAATGCGGATATGTGGTGTTGGCTATGGAGTGAGATCTGGGGTATCATCATGCGCGAGGAAAGGCAATCAACCCCAAGGGAAACATGGAATGCTAGAGGTTCAACATGGATCGGTTTGGACGGGGTATGCAGATTTCGCAGAAGTGGAAAAGGTCCGCCCTTGTTCATACTCAGATCTGCTCAGACTTGTTTTGAGAAGATCTGAGCCAAATCGTGGACAAATTAGTGTGGTGTACATTAGTATTTGAGACTCACACAGCGTCGACATTTCTCCCGACTGCAACCACGCAGCGGCGTTGCTGCAGCATCCGAAGTTCTGAAGGAAGAGGAAAAAGACTGGAAGGTTTGCAAATAATGCCATCGAGCTCATGCAGGATGCAAGCTGCATCCATCGAGGCAGACATGTTCGGGGTCGAGTCTTCGATGAGGAAGCTTGTGAGCTTTGCAGTCACAGTGTGGACCACTGCGCCATCATCCAAATCGATCCTTAAGTTCGCAGTGGTGGACCCCTAGACCTCAGAGCCGGGCGGAGCCGTTCGCCTCGTCTCTCGTCCCTAAGTTCGCTGCTTCGATCTCAACCGATCAGCCATGACCCCGGTTATGCTTGTGCGGATGGTGGGAGATCGCTAAGTGCGCTAGTCGCCATCAAAACCGTACCTACTTGACATTTTTGCGCTTGATCTCAGGTCAAACGGTCCAACGAGCCTCTTCCACTCGCCAGCTGGGATATCGTGGGAAGACAAGCGTACCACGGGCCGCAACAGCGACTTTCGGGCTGGATGGAATACATGTAGAGCGAAGACGCGCGGTCGCTCGCACGTCACGGCGACGGCAGAGGACGGACGGACAGCGCAGTGCGGGAGGCGGTAGTGCGGCGTTCTGTCTTCGCTTTCCGTCAGGACGCCAGTTCGCCATTTCGGACAGAGCAAATCGACTATTGCCGGCTTCTTCACTTCTTTATCGAGCTCTATATATCCAGACCTGCATATTGTAGTTATCGGCAATGCTACCGGCAGGAATGGCGCGATGGAGCCAGATGCAGGTGGTGGCTGGACTGGTGGCGATGGCGGTCAGCTCGCCGGGCGTCCAGGCGTCGACGACGTACTCGACCAAGTCTGGAATCCTGCCATGGGTGGATCCGTCCACGCCCAGCTCGCGTCAAACGTACACGACGTCGCGTGGCGCTACGTGGGACTTGGTTATGAGCGACGAGTTCACGACGGAAGGCCGCAGCTTCGAGTCGGGCGAGGATCACCTCTGGACGTCTCTAGAGAAGGCTGACGGCGTCAACTCGGCGCTCGAAGTGTACGCGCACAACATGACTGGCACCCAGTGCGACGACGACGACAACTGCTACTTCTACATCGAGTCCGACAATGCCGAGACGACGCTGACGCTCTGGAATGACTACCTGTCCCCTGCCGGATACGAGGACGTGGTCTTCTACTACCGCTCCGGCATGGTGCAGAGCTGGAACAAGTTCTGCTTCCAAGGCGGCATGATCGAGGTGCGTGCCCAGCTTCCTGGCGCTGTGACCAACGCATCGGGCAATCCGGATGTCGAGACCGGCTCGGGCAGTGTGCGAGCGTCCAACATCGATTACTACCCGACGTGGCCTGGCATCTGGCTCATGGGGAACCTCGGGCGTGCCATCTTCAGCGCTTCGACGAGTCGTATGTGGCCATTCTCCTACAATGAATGCAACGAGACCATCTTCGACTCGCAGAACCAGCGCATCAGCGCGTGCGACGACGATCCGGGCTCGGGCATGAACGCCAACCAAGGTCGCGGCGCTCCGGAGATCGATATCCTCGAAGGCGGCGGAACTGCCATCTCGTCGTCGATCCAGGTCGGCCCTGGCATGCCCGAGGACTTCCGGATGTTCACCGACACGACGAATGAGTACTGTATCTACAGTTACGACTGCACCACCGACGGCGCCAACAACCAGGACGTGCCTACCGCGTATTACATGGACGAACGTGGCCACAAGTCGTGGTACCAAGGACTCCGATACGGCGCCAACAACTTCTGCGATGAAGACTCCACGCTTGTACAGTCGTACAAGACCATCGCGGCGTCGCTGGATGCCGGGATCACTGACAACGCCTGTACTATGGATATCTGTCCGGCGTCGTACGACGTGAACGCCGACTTGGACTACATCGACAATGGCACGGAGCACTGGGGCGTCAACACCAACGGCACGTGCTTCCCGAAGCAGAACGCGTACATGGGCGCTTACTTGTGTAGTGCCGGTAACACTGCGTCGGAGTGTACGGCTTCCAGCGGATCCACGGACTCGTCGTCCGAGTTCGCGTACCAGATGGACGCCATCTCGTCCAATTGGGAGATCCAGGTGGCTGCATACACCGACTGGCTCACGTACCAGCTCGAGTGGGTCACGGGCGATGACGGCTACATTCGCTGGATGCTGTCGGGCGAGCCCATCTTCGAAATCACTGCCGATGTGCTGACCAACCCGCCGCAAGACACGGCGCAGATGAATCCGAAGAAGATCATGTTGGAGGAGCCCATGTACGTCATCTTCAACGTGGCGCTGTCCAGCTCCTGGGGGTCGTCGCCTCCTAATGCTGGCGAAGGAGACTGCTATGGCGACGGTTCCTCGTCCGAGACCAACGACATCTGCGACGCCTTCCCGATGTACCTGAAGATCGACTACATCCGCGTTTACCAAGACCAGTCGTCGGACTCGAATATGGCGGTCGGATGCGACCCATCAACCCACCCGACGGCGCAGTGGATCGAAGACAACATCGACTCGTACACCGATGACGACAACCCGTGGACGGAGGTCTCGGGTATGGCGTTCTGTGACTCCAACGACGACTGCACCATCGAGACCAACTCCACAACGAGCGTCACCACCGGATCGTGCGTCGACGGCCGCTGTGAGTGCGCTGCGACCACTTGGACGGGTCCGCGATGCACCATTGTCTCCTCCTCGACCAGTGACAGCAGCGGCAGCGGCGACATCTTCTCGGATGGCTCGTACGGGCCGCCAATGTACGTCTCCAGTATCTTCATGGGCCTCACGATCGTCACGACCTTCATCTCCGTGTACTTTTCCATACTGGCTGCCCGGAAGAGCGAAGAAGAGCTGAAGCGTGAGATCATGGCGCGCCAGACGAAGGGGCCGGCGGGAGCGGTGTCCGGCTCCTCCATGAGCGACCTGGGGCTCGGCAAGCCGGCCCCCAAGGATAATTATAGCACCAATTTTGTATAGATGGCTGGAGTAGCGTAAGACTGTGCATGCAGCACATACAAACATAGCGTCAAACCTTCATCGTCCATCAATGCCTGTGCATGAACCATGCCAATTCGACAAAGCTTACCATAGTGCCACGTAGATTGGTAGCGTCACCGACCGCCTTCCTGAGCGCCCGTGGCCTGAGGGCCGCAATGAGAAGTGGCCATTGCAAAGGGCGGCGGCAACTGCATCGGTTGGCATTGGCACAACGCGAGGCGTTCGATCAAAAACGATCTCTGCTGAGGTGCATTCCTTGCAATATCCCAGGTTTGTTCCAGGCGTCGGTGGCATGGCTTTGGCCGGATCGACTGGGCTCCGAGAAGGGAGCGAGCGGTGCCGCGAGTATCTGATTGCGTCCATCGAAAGGGGTCGACGTATTTGGGTGGCCCCAATAGTTGTCGCTTTGGGAATTGACAGCGACAAGAGGAAACAAAACAAAACCTCAATAATGTCAGTTTAATGCATATAATATATGCCTGGTATCAATTTAATGCGCAATTAAAAACAAGCAAACGTTGATACGGTCCGTTAAAAACGCAGACCGGAATAGACGTCTCGCAGTGGACACGATTTTGCACCCTGTTTGGCGGAGCAAGTCTGAGATATTTGACCCACCAACTAGACCCAAGCGTCAGCGTCTCTGTATTATTTGAGCTGTGTTGTGTGGAATTTGTGTTCCTGAAAGCGGAATCGCGTGGGCAAACGTTTACTACATTATCGTTCAGTGTGGCCGCGATGGAAGGCATCCAAATCTTTGAAGTAGGACCTCCCTAACGAATCTACTTTCCACAAGCGCCTTTACCATGTCCCCAGCCAGAAAAAGACTTGGGCCTGCTCGCGGTTGTCTTCCAGTTTGGAAATGACCACTTTGTCTGCAGCATCATGGAAAATGGTCGGCAAAATGGTTTGGCCGGCTACCATCGTGAAAATGGCCATTTTGGCGGTTAATGGCCATTTTGGTGTTTAATGGCCATTTTGAACCTATCGTGTTCGGCGTAGTCGGCGTAATGCTATGAACGTTTGCAACACGCTGAGCCAGTGGCTCGCTTGAGCCCAAAATACTTCAGTAAGCGCTGGCGATATGAACTATCCAGATCGAGTCGAGTGCAACAAGGCTCCTCCATCTGGAAAGAGGGACGGGCGGTATGAGCCCAAATGAACCGTTCATACAGGCACGGGGGCCTTTGGCGAGATGGTCGAGGAGCCCGCAACAGATCCTGGAGTGTGACAGTCCACCTGCTGAAATCCGCCGGCATCTTTTTTTCCCAGATAGTCCGCAAATCCGGCCTTCCGATTGGCTCGGAATGCGCACGAAGCACAAAGCGAAAATAAAAGCGCCGTTCTGAGCGAGGCCAAGCGCAAGAGAAGGCCGCCAGCTGCCGCCAGTGGATGGAAATTTGTTCCTTTGCTGCTCGCTCGACTCTGTCTGTCGTTGGGTCGGGCGCCGCTCCGAGCCTCTCCTTCTCCATTTCTGCTTCTGCATTTCCGATCGCATCGGCTCCCATCGCCACTTCCGGCCGCAGTGCAAAAAGCGCATTTACAGGTTTTTTCATTGTGCGCGCGGGCGATATCGACCGGACGCGTTTAGCCCACACTGCAACGGATTTGCACCATCGCGGCGCCACATTTGCGCGGGTTTAGCAACATGGTGGCCTGGACGCAAGCATTGGCAGCTACGGCGCTTATGCTGTCCGGGACAGCATACGCGAGCAGCTCCTACTCGACCAAGTCCGGCATCCTCCCTTGGGTGGACGTCGACACGCCGTCTTCAGCGCAGACGTACACATCGTCTCGAGGCGACAGCTGGACGCTCACGATGAGCGACGAGTTCAACGTGGAA